>SJYV01037631.1:39252-59010 GCA_006410875.1 Neotragus pygmaeus | reverse complement strand
AAATGTATAATATATGTGTGTATATATATGTGTGTGTGTGTGTATATATATATATATATATATATATATATTACCATTATGGTTTATCCCAGGAGATTGGATATAGTTCCTTGTGCTTTACAGTAGGGCTTTGTTTTTTAATCCATCCTGTATATAACAGTTTGCACCCACTGATCCCTAACTCCCACCCTGTCTCTCCTCCACCCCAACCACCCTTGGCAACCACACTCCATTCTCTATGTCTGTGAGTCTGTTTGTTTCATAGATAAGTTCACTTGTATCATATTTTTAAATTTTTTATTTATTTGCTTTGGCTGCTGCCGGGCCTTTGCTGCTTTGCGTGGGCTTTCTGTAGTTGCAGCAAACGGGGACTACTCTTCATTGCAGTGTGTGGGCTTCTCACTGCGGTGGCTTCTCCTGTTGGAGAGTGCAGGCTCTAGGTGCGTGGGCTTCGGGAGTTGTGGCTCACAGGCTTAGTTGTGCCACAGCATGTGGAGTCTTCCTGGACCAGTGATCCAACATCCTCTGCACTGGCAGGTGGATTCTTATCCACTGTGCCACCAGGGAAGACCTGTGTAATGTTTTATGTCCCACATATAAGCACTATCACGATGCTTGTTTTTTTCTGACTTACTCAGTTAGTATGATCACCTCTATCCATGTTGCTGCAAATGAGATGTGTATTATTAATATTCTTATTTTTAGGTGAGGAAACTGAGTTAGGGAAGGTAAGTCACTTTACTTCAAACAGTGAATTAGTAGCTGGGCTTGGATTGGGTCCAGGGGCAAAGTCTAATCTAAAATTTGTATTTTTAACCACAATATTAAAAGATTTAGTGACAGACTAAGAAATCTCAGGATACAGACTCTTTTGGTTTCACAATAACAAGTACCCAGAAAACCATCACAGAATCCAGTGTCCAAACTCAGAGCTATGTCTATGAATTTCTTCCCTTCACTTTATGGGGTTTCTCTGATTTCTATCAAGGCTTTCCTGATGGCTAAGTTGGTAAAGAATCCACCTGTAATGCAGGAGACCCTGGTTAGATTCTGAGATCGGGAAGATCCACTGGAGAAAGGATAGGCTACCCACTCTAGTATTCTTAGGCTTCCCTTGTGGCTCACCTGGTAAAGAATCCACCTACAATGTGGGAGACCTGGGCCCTGCGTTGCGAAGATTCCCTGAATATGGGAAAGGCTACCCACTCCAGTATTCTTGCATGGAGAATTCCATGAAGTAGGGTCACAAAGACATGACTGAGCAACTTTCACTTTTTTTCGGGTTTCCTTTAAAGAGTCTGTGGCTCAGTTAGTAAATAATACACCTGCAATGCAGGAGACCCTGGTTTGATTCCTGAGTCAGGAAGATCCACTAGAGAAGGGATAGGCTATCCACTCCAGTATTCTTGGACTTCCCTGGTAGCTCAGCTGATAAAGAATCCACATGCGATGCAGGAGACCTGGATTCAATCCCTGGGTTGGGAAGATCCCCTGGAGAAAGGAAAGGTCATGCACTCCAGTATTCTGGCCTGGAGAATTCCATGGACTGTATAGTCCATTGGACTGCAAAGAGTCAGACTAGACTGAGTGACTTTCACCTTTTTTTCTGATTTCTAGGATGTAAGGATTAAGGACGTGGTGGGCTGTTTTCCAGGCGTATCTTTGGGCCAAAGTAAGTTTGCTGGGCAGCGGTCCTCCTATGGACTCTGTTCTCCCAGGTTGCCGCATCTGAATGCCTCCCACCTCTGGCTCCCCTCCCTGGTGGTCCAGCAGTGGTAACTCCCACCTGTGCTTTCTCTAGTTCCTGTTCTGATTCACTGAAGTACAGATATTGTTTTGGGATCTCTTGTTTAGTTTCTTTCATTCATATCCTTTCCTCAATGACCTGACTTTCCTATTTTCCTTTTTCCCATTGGTCAGTTTCTGACAGTTTGAACATTTATATTTGCACTATCCACATCTATGTTGAATTTACATGAAATGACCCTTGTCATCTACACTTGAAGAAATGGGCTATTTGTCCACATACCACTTGCCAAGGTTTTGTTTTTCCTACAACTGCCTTCTCTTGATGGGACATTTATGGGCTTCTTTTCAAACACTGAGATCTGAAGACTTGCCTGAATTTTCTCCAAAATTGTGTTTCCCGGCACCATCTGGAGTTTTCTGTATCCTTTGGTAGTTCGGTTCTACATAGGCAGAATTTGGGCACCAAAAGGGATGCCTTTTTTCATACATTAAGCTAATAACTATTTTTCCAACCACATTTGCTCACAGAATTGAAACTATTCTCAAAATCCATTAGCTGAGTGCTGACATCCCTGATGACTTAAACTTTGATGGAGTGAGAAATTAATCAATTTCTGCCTGGAAGGTTTCTGTTAGTGCTACCAGATTAAGGAGCCTCACCAGAGCTTCTGCTTGATAAACAACAGGAATGGGCAGCCAGACAAAGCCATCTCGGGTGGGACTCTGGGCCATCAGAGAGCATGAGGGCGTGTGGGGGTGGTGTTGGCACACTTGTCCCCTCTTCCAGGAGAGGACACGCTTGCAACATTTGTAGGTGTCTGTCTAAGGGTGGGGTCCCTGACACAGAGATTTGAGTGACTCATGAGGGAGTGCTCTGCAGCAGTCACCTGCTGGGGAGCAGAGGAAAGGGATGGGAAAGGGAGTGAGTAGAACATTCAGTGGAAACAGTCTCACTTGCCGTCGTCCATGGTGCTGTGGAGCGCACACAGTGCCCTGGGCTGCTGCGGCTTGAAGGAAGGGGCTGGGCTTTTAAAATTAGTTAATTTATTCATCTTTGGCCGCCCTGGGTCTTGGTTGCTTCGAGAGGGCTTTCTCTCTCTCTGGTGCACATCCTTCTCACTGTGGTAGCCTCTCTTGTGGAGCACGGGCTCTGGTGCAAAGGCTCAGTAGTTGTGGCACAAGAGTTCAGTTGCCTGTTGGTAAGCGGGCTCTTCCTGGACCAGGGATCAAAACCGTGTCCCCTGCACTGGCACGCAGATGCGTAACCACTAGACCACCAGGGGTATTCTGGACTTTTTTTTTTTGAAACTCCTTATCAGTTACCTGCCCCTGTCCCCCTCCTCTATCAACCTCTAAGCATCCTCTGCCCACCTGATGATCTTCAGCCAAGTATTAATATAATCCCCGGCAAAGCGGCGTAGGTGAGCCATTAACTGCTGTACTTCCTGCCACTGGGGCCTGGACGCATCAGCTGGTCAAGGGTGCTGGCTGTTGTGGTTCCAACGGGGACCCACTTCCTGGGTTGATGGATTTCCAGCCATGTCCTCACATGGAGGAGAGAGAGGGAGGTCTTGCCCTCATGACCCATCTAACCTAATTACTCCTTACTCCCTGATAATGTCACATCAAGGTTCAGTGTTTCAGTGTATGAACTGGATGAGGGACACAAACATTGAATCCAAATTGCAGGAAGATGGAAGAACGGATAGAATCAGCCTCAGTGGATGTCTGCTCTTGGCTCACCAGGTATAACTGTGTCACGTGGCCACACTGAGCTACAAGAGTGACTGAGAAAATGAGGTTTTGGCATTTCTGGTCTCAGCAGTAGAGGTAGGGAGGGGACCATGAGGCTGACATTGGAGGCTGGGCCAGAGCCCTAGCAGTATCTCTGTGGAGCCTTTACTTGTTGACATTGTTTTCTGAGGAGCTGCTTATTGATGACTGAATGTGGGCAACGTTGCTAGTTTCCTTAAAAAGGAACGAGAGATGCTAATGAGCTTTGGGGAACTTGCTGTCCAGGGAGGGAAGTTGATCAGTAGGTCAAGACCTCTATTCAGTGTGACAAAGGCTGTGAGAAAGGCCTGGCTCTCCACACACTCCCACAGAACAGGAGGCCCAGAGGATGGACTCGGTCAGTTGGCTTGAGAGAAGCAGTTGGTTCATCACATGTTGGAACACTACTCTTGGTGTCTAATGTGACTGGGGTGAGGAGTATGTGGGAGCTGGCAGGGACCGTCACCTTGCAGACTTGGAGAATGGTTGGTGATTAGATCAAGTTTGTTGCAGCCTGTGGAGTCCCAGTGCTCTTACAGCACCGTTGACGGGAGCTGGCCAGCGTGCAGCTGGAAAACCAATGGCTAAGTCCCACTCAGCTCTCATTTTGGGTCACATTCTGGGAGTCAAGCTCTTCACATTGACGAGCTCTCCTAACTCTCACAGCACGACTGGTCCCTGGTACATCCTCCCCATGTTACAGAGGAAGAAATTGAGGCTTAGGAAGAGTAACTCATGTCAGGCTACACAGCCCTAAATGATGGCACCTAGTGTGTGAGCCTGTGTGCTAACAGTCATGTCCAACTCTGCAGTCCTATGGACTGTAGCCCAGAAGGTTCCTCTGTCCATAGGATTCTCCAGGCAAGAATACTGGAGAAGGTTGCCATGCCCTCCTCCAGGGGATCTTCCTGACCCAGGATCCAACCCACGTCTCTGGAGTCTCCTACAGTGGCAGGTGGGTTCTTTACCACTAGCACCACCTGGGAAGCCCAAAGACACCCAGATCTGAGCCAAAATAGCCTGATTCCAGTGTCTGCTCTTAACTCTTGATTAATTCAGCAGACTTCTCCTGAGCATCAGTGATGTGACAGATGCTGTTCTAGGTGCAGGGGATACAGTGCATAAGACAGACAAAATTGTGGTCCTTATGGAGCTTATCTTTTACTGTAAGTAGCAAATACAATATTGTATAATAAATGAATCTTATTATAACATAATGAAATAAATAAAAATATTTATTTTAAAATAAATCATAATTTTATAAACCACATGCAGTAATAATGTAACTATGTAATAAGAAGGCTTTACCTTGGTGGTAATGCTGCTGCCACTGTAGTACCCAGCCTCCTGGCAGAACTGGGGCCCAGGGTGGAGTTTGGGAAGCAGAGGAGGGGTCCTGGGCCAACACAAGGATGGAGCTGACACTTGTGTGCTGGTCCTACAGCATGAAAACGTGGGATACCTGTTTCCAGGAGGGAAATCCTGGCTGGCTGGTGCTTCCTTTTTTTCTGCTTTTTTAGCCACATCACACAGCTTATGAGATCTTAGTTCCCCACCAGGAGTTGAACCCAGGCCCTCAACAGTGAGAATGCGGAGTCTTAACCGCTGGACCATCAGGGAATTTCCCCCATGAATGGTGCTGGTTTTGATGAGAGCTTTGTCCTGGGAGGGTCAGATATACGTGTACGTAAGACAATCAAGCTGTGGAGTACAGCGGGACAGGTCAAGACTGAACTCAAGGTCAGACATTACAGTGGCACCTCTGGGACAAAACTCAGGTGTTTTATCAGAAATCTATCATGCAGCTAAAGATATGCAGCGTGGGTCTGAGTCTGAAACCATCTGCCTCTTTCTGTTTTCTTTCCAACCTCAGGGTCATGATCAGAGATAGGCCTTTATATGGCGAGTTCTGTTTTGTTAATTCCATGAGGTTGGATCTCATTTTAGACTTTAGAGAGCCAAGCTGTAGAATCATACCATAAATCTTATTACAGAGGGATGGGACAGCTTTTAGTTGAAGAAAAGGAATTGTAAACTACTGTACAGCCAAGGAAACTAACATAGCTGCAAAGCTCTAGGCCCAGAACACTTTTGTGTGTAGGGGTCAGGTTTGTTCAGGAAATTAAGGGGAGTATTTAAATCATGCACTGAGTTTGCTATCAAATAGGAGCAAGCAGAAGAATTAAAGTGGTAAAAAAGGGAAAACAGCTGACTAAAGTGAAAAGGAGAGAGATTTATTGAGCAGAGTGACTGAGATCTTAGAGTGTAGTCTGGACAGATATGAAATGAAAAATGAGATCTTGTTCTTCTTTTTTATCTTTGTGCAAAAACTGGAAAACTGTTACTGGCTTTGTGTTGAGGTTTCACCTGTTTTGCTGCTTTTGGGACACTGCTTTGCTTAAACACTTGGTCCTGGCTGCATTGTTTTTTCCCCCCTGTGGTGTTCAAAAGAATAAACATTTTCTTACAGATTAAAGAAAACTTCCTTCTTTCTAGAAAAAAATAAAATATTATTTTTTAAAAAAGAAAATGAGGTCTTAGAGGCTGGATGAGACATATCTAAGAATGGACAGGAGAAGCACATTCATCCAACCCCCTTCCTAATGAAAAGGTTGCTGTGTGTCTGCTCTAAGATCAGAGAAGGTCACTCATCTCCGGGAGGAGATGGGACTAATATTTCCCTGGCAGCCCTTGACTTTGGGAAATGATTGAGGGGTGTCTCTGTAAAACTGCAGGTTGTTCTCTCCAAATAAGAGCAACTGGGTAAGCTCCCTTGAGGACTAAGACAACTGCACAATATTTGGATAGATGTGAATGACAAGGCCTGAGAAGACAAAATTCTCAAGGTGTTGAGTCATGACTTGGAAACGGGTTCTGTTATCAGTTCTCACAGGTGGGAAAGCAGGAACTGCCTGTGCCAGGTGGGAACTTCATGGAATTGGGGTTTCCCTACAGGGAGCAGCACAGGGCATATAAGACATCCTCCAGAGGAGCCAGGCAAGATAAAAATAAACCAGGTCAGTCCTGAGTGCGTTATTGATCTGAGGAGGGCATCCCTCCTGAGTGGGTTTGAATAACTCAGGAAAGCGAAGCTAGATAAGATTGGTTTGAAAATTGTATACTTCGAAAACGATTGACTCCCTAACTTGGTATCAGATACTCTGAGGGACCCAGAGAGACCAACCCAAGAGGAGGAAGTTAGAAAGACAAGTGTCGGTCAGAAAAGCAGTATGAAAGCAAGCAGAAAGAAAGTGCCAGGCCAGCAGAAAGGTATGGGCCTACTCGCCTTAGGGAAGGTGAGGGACCCTTGAAGAAGCAGGTTAAGCTGCTATCATCTCAGCTGTAGCTTCTGAGGGGAACAGAGGGGTGCAGACACCAGAGGCCTGTCACACTCAAGCAGAAAACAGATAGAAAGAGAAGGAAATGTTACAGGCCCAGAAATTTCAAAAGCAGAAAAAAGACAGGGTCTTGAGGAGCATACCATAGAAGATGCTCTTACTGGACCCTTGAACACAGGCCACCCCTGAGCAGCATCCTGGCGATGCTCAGAGTGAAACTGGCCAGACTCATTGAGGTTGTAAAAATAAACAAGAGACCACCCAAACGCGAACAAATAGAGGCTGTTTCCAGAGTCTGCTATAGCAAGCGGATCGCCCATCATCACCTGTGTTTGCCAGAAACTCAAGGAGGCAGGGGATGGGGGAACTTTACAGTGGAAAATAAGGAAGATGTCAAGAAGTCCAGAGGAGAAGGGGATGACAGAGGATGAGATGGTTGGATGGCATCGCCGACTCAATGGACATGAGTCTGAGCAAGCTCTGGGAGTTGGTGATGCACAGGGAAGCCTGGCGTGCTGCAGTCCATGGGGTCGCAAAGAGTTGGATATGACTGAGTGACTGAACTGAACAAGAGTGCTCTGATTGGAGGTTGCAGGCACAGGGACTCTGGAAGCGGGCTAATTAGAAGTGAAGCATTTCATGTTTCTAATCTGGGGAACCGTGTGGGCTTTCTCTGGTCGGTCATGAGTTGGAACTGGAGGCAAACATTTGGGAAGCTGGTGGTTGGTGACCAAGTCTTGGTTGTCTGGGATGATTGCTGCAGAGGTTCATGATTTGTCTTCCTAGAGTAATTTCTGCAGAAGTAATGGGTCAGAGTTCTGTTTTCATCTATTGTGTGGCCATTTGTCTGTTTGGTCTCTTAAGAGTAAAACTGTTCTAGAGAGCAGATTTTATGGACCTGCACACTTCCATAGTAGGAACCCCATGACTTGGATAGTAAATGGTGACCACAAAAAATGTAGAGGTGATTTCCTGGTTTTCAGCATTTTTCTGGCCTTGTACATGGCCCTGGGCATGTACAGAAAACTTTATGTGTGTGTGATCATCTGGACTTGCAGAGATGTTTTTTTCAGAGATCTTTACAGACTTTGCTTTCCCTTTTCAGTTTCTTTTCAGCTTGTTGTCTGTCCCAACTGTTATTGCCACCTCAGGCAAGTGCAATATTAAACAATTGCTGCTGATTGTTTTTGATAAATACCCCTGAGGAAGAGGTTGCTCACTCAGAGTAAGCTCTGAGTCAAGTCCCATAAAGACTTGCTTAATGACAGTGTCCAGGGAACTGCTGCTGCTGCTGCTAAGTCGCTTCAGTCACGTCCGACTCTGTGCTACCCCATAGATGGCAGCCCACCAGGCTCCCCCGTCCCTGGGGTTTTCCAGGCAATAACACTGGAGTGGGTTGCCATTTCCTTCTCCAATGCATGAAAGTGAAAAGTCAAAGTGAAGTTGCTCAGTCATGTCCAACTGTTTGCGATCCCATGGACTACAGCCTACCAGGCTTCTCTGTCCATGGGATTTTCCAGGCAAGAGTACTGGAGTGGGGCGCCATCAAGAGAGGTCAAATAATAGCAGTTCTCTGGAGTGGTAATATGGGGAGGTCCAAGCCTTTCTGCTTCCCCAAGTGGCTGCTAGTTTTCACTTTGATGGTGGAACTGTGGTTTTCAAGGCTACTGTGAAGCTGGAGAGGGGAAGGGATCAGAAGAGAGCAAATTAAAATGATACAATCCTGCCTATTCTTACCAAGATGTGGTTCTTTTCCTTGGGTTGTTGCAAACCTTTTGTTAATTTCCAGAGTTTTGGAAAAGTTGAGTTTCCCAGTTTTGCTGATTCGTTGCTTTTCTGGAGAGGCAGATCTTCAGAGGTCCTACTCTCACATGTGACAGCTTTGGCTCTGCTTCTACTGAGATGCATATGCTTGCCTTCCTTCCTCAAACCTGCAGTCATATGTGTTCCAGGCTTCCCCCGCCCCCACGCCTTTCCAGACCATCTGGGTAAACCATTAGACATTGCCCAAGAATCAAGATTGATCCATCCCTTCACCATCTCTTTGTCCAGGCAAAGTGGATAATCAGATATACTACTTCAAGTTTTGCCCAGGTAAGGATTCCTCGACATTTTTTTCACAGATGCTTTAGAGTAAATCAGTAATATTTCTGTTTGACTTGTGCCACAATATTTTGTAGACCATCTGTAAACCAGTCTTGAGTATTGTCTTCCTCAAATGGTCACAGGGAAGTTCCACGAGCTGTAGGTATAGATTAAGAGGGAAAGAGCATTGCAACAAGAGGGATTGCTATGGGAGTCTAAGCCAGTACAATATACTAGTGCTTTCAGGGCCTGATTAAGCTCAGTCCTGGATAAGCCATTTTCATTTGATGATGGGTTAATGTTATGTATGCCCACCTTTGGTGGGTCAGATAATGATGGAAATTTAGTGATGGGAAGCTCAGACAACATGGTCACTTGATACCCCCAGTTAGGCGTTCAGCCTGTACTTGGGCATAGTAGTAAGCCAACAACTATTTCTCAAAATTAGGATAATTATAGGCAGAAGAAGACATGGCATTACTCTGAATTCTATACGTATCTGCCCTTGAACACTCCAACTAGGGTTTACCAGATGTCCCATTGCTGTTGTTGTTTGCTTATAAAGTCATGTCCGACTCTTTTGTGACCCTATGGACTATAGCCTGCCATGAGATTTCCCAGGCAAGAATACTAGAGTAGGTTGCCATTTCCTTCTCCAGGGGATCTTCCTGACTCAGGAATTGAACCCGTGTCTCCTACATTGACAGGTGGATTGTTTACCACTGAGCCACCTGAGAAGGCTAGGTGTCCCATTAAGCACCCCTATTTGCCCCTGCATCTCTGGCACCTGGCGAAATGTTTGCAGAATGTTGGACTCTTAAAGCAAGTAGCAAGCGGTGGTCCAGTGGTTAAGACTTCACCTTCCAGTGCAAGGGCTGCAGGTTTGATCCCTGGTCAGAGAGCTAAGATCCCATACACCTCAGGGCCAAAAAACCAAGCATAAAGCGGAAGCAATATTGTAAGAAATTCAATAAAGACTTTAAAAAGAATGGTCCACATTAAACTTTAAAAAGATAAAGCAAGTAGCTAGGTGTGTTTCATTAACCCTTGTAGAGACCAACCCACGTAATCAACACCTTGGGTTGGCAAAGTGTGGCCTACAAGCCCAATCTGGTCATACCCATTTGTTTAAATATCATCTATGACTATTTTTATGCTACACACCTGGAGGTTTGAGGGTTTGTGACAAAGACCAGATGGCCCACAAAGCCTAAAGTATTATCTGACTCTTTACAGGACTTGTTTGCTGGCCCCTAGCCTCTACCACTGGCTCCTTTGCCCTCTGAATTCCATGTAGGTTCAGTCCTGGGAGCATGGCAGAGGCTGAAGGGAAGGAGGAGAGGGAGCCGGGGGTTTCACTCGTTTAGTTTTCTCTCTTTGCTGCCTCAAGTTCAGGACTAAAAGTCTCAGGCCGTCTTGGGGCCTCCCCTCCAATCAGCCACTTCTGCCTCTGGGTTCTGGTAATGTCAGCCCATCCTGCCCCTTCTGGTCCAAGGTGACAGCTCCTCCCTGCTGTCATGTCCCCGGGGCCCGGTGCTGTCCCTCATGGTTTCTGAACCTTTGCCTGTCCCTTATGCAATGGCCCTTTGTTAAGCTGTCCTTAATTTAAGGATCCCTTCTGCTCCTGGAACTCTGACTGACGCAGCAGATTTACAGTACTCCCTTTATAGACAAATATGTAACTCTGCCATCCTAATTTTATAGAAGAAAGAAGATACTGAAAATAATTTTACAAAGATGGCACCAGTAGGTATCTGTGCTTTGTGAAATTATCAAAGATTTTTATTATATTCTTTTTGCTTTTCCTTGACTTTATATGGTGACGATAGATTACTTTTGTGCTAAGGAAAATGTTAAATAATATAATCAAGAAACAAAACAAAACAAAACCCTAAGCTCTTTGGCTCGGACCAAACCCCACTGTGTCCTAAAGCTCAGTGATCTGAGATGTCTTTTCTGGGAGGTTGTGTAGAGGGTGGAGCGACTGCTGCCTTTAGAATCCACAGCTCACCCTGCGCTCAGCCTACAGTCACAGAGACGGACGGGAGACACACACGGATACAGTCCCGCGTGAAGGAGAGCTGCACGGCGCAAAACAGCCTGGAGCTAAAACTCCCCTCCAGATCCTCCCCACCATTCTATACAGAATGAAGAGCTTTCTCCCCTGAAGAAAGGAAGGGACATGAAGACTGATTCCGTTCAGCTCCCAGCCGATCCCAGTCTCCGGCTGGAATCAGGAATTCCTTACCCCAGTTGTTGAAAGCTAACTAATCAAAAATAATCATGAGGAAAAACAGACCCCATCAAAATGATACATCTCCGCATATATATGTTTTCTATATATACCTACTCTCTTCTTGACTTATCGCAGCAAGGACTGCCGCCCCTTCTCGCCCCCTTAAAGGTGATCTGTTCCTGTAAAATGCTGGCCTCATTTTTTTTTCTTGAACCTCGCCTTCTCTAAATCCCTTANATGTTTACCTGTATAACGCTTTGACTCCTTTGACTTCCAAAACAGTATGTGGAAGTTCTCCAGTTCTCTCCAGTTCTCACTGCCAAAGTACCATCCATCAGAACTAAGTTATTTGCAGTTCCCTGAATCTAGTGCCCTACTTCGCAGCTAGATATTTGTTGTTTCTTCTGGATTGCTCCTAATCTTGCTCCCACCTCCAAGTTACTAACATTTTTCTCTGCAATACTTCTATACTTTTACAGTGTTCTTGAATTACTGATGTTTTTATATCTGTCCTCCACTAGACTGGGAGCTACTTGAGAACAGAAATTCTTTGTTTTCCCGTCACCTCATAGTGTCTTGACACATGGAAAGCCTTAGTTCAAAGAAGGAAATCAAGGCTTGAAAGAGTAATTTGCCTAAGGTCACACAGCTGGTGTATGGCAGCACCAGAAGGAGAATCTAGATCCTAAATCACTCAACAGCTATAAAGAAAAAAGCGCTGCACAGGTGTCAGGAGACCCAAGAACTACCTTGAGTTGGCAGCTCTTTGTGTTATCCTGCCTGGGTGCGAGTCTTTACCTTTATGGTATTTTGATTCTTGTTCGTAATGCTCTTTTTAGGACCATCAACCAAAGGTACTTTTTGAATGTGTTTTTTCCAAGGAAATTGAAAAAGTCTCAGTTCCCTGTGGATTCATTTTAAGCTAAGCAGCTGAAGAGAGTTGTTCAGGTGCTTTATAGGGCCCTTTTGGATCTTATGTTACAAATCTTTGTACCTTACCTGAATGCTCTCCATAGGTGACTCCACTACCCTTCATTCTTTTTCTCATTTGCATGTTGAGATGTGGGATTTCCTCAGGAGCCAACTGCCTTCTGCTCTCCAAGGTCCTGAAAAGATACCCCTGGGCTTCCTGAAAATTCCTGTTTCCAGGAATGCAGATTTGAGTTCTGATTGGTTCTTTTTTAAGTCTTTATTGAATTTGTTACAATATTGCTTCTGCTTTATGTTTTCTTTTTTGGCTGCAAGGCATGTGGGATCTTGGCTCCCTAACCAGGGATCGAACCTGCACCCCTGTGCTAGAAGGTGATGTCTTAACCACTGGACCGCCAGGGAAATCCCCTGATTGGTTCTTGAAGGAAAAGACAATGGCAGATCATCAGCTTATTGGAAAACACAGGAGAATGAAAGGCACTACTCAGGTGATAGAGTCAGATCTTCTGTTACTTTGTCTTTCTCCATCTCCCTCTTTTCTGTGGCTGCCTCAGTGAGTCCACCTCTGCTTCTCTTGTTGCTGAGGTCTCAGACTTTACTCTAGAGGTGTTGGCGTGACTGAACTCACATGTAGGATTAAGGAGATTAGGACTGGAGGATTAGGTAGGGTCCAGAAGCTGATGGCTTTATCTATCAGAGAGACTTCAGAAACTGTATCTCTCGCACTCAGACCTTAGTCTGGGGTCAACACAGTGTTGTCTTTGATCATACCCTGAGAATTCACCTCAGTGAATCCCTGAGAAACTAGAACGTCTTCCCTCCCATCCTAAGAATTCTGCTGCTTAGGAAATGACCCCAAAATGATAGTCCTAAAGTCCTCTCCCTGTTCCCACAAAGAACCATAGAAAGATTCAGATGAAGAGCCTGACTCTTAGGATGTGAAACTACTGGGATGAGACTTTTTCTTTCTTTTTTTTTTTAAAGAGTATTTTCTTTGCTGTTGATATTCAGTGCTTCACTGGTTTGTTAATTATGTTGTTCTTCCTCTTCTGTATCCCTCCCATTTAATTAATTGCCAGTTTCTGACATTTTTAAACATCTCAGCTGTCTCCTCCATTTCCACTTTTCCCGTTTCAGGTCTTTCCTGGATGGTGGCCGCTGACTCCCTGCCTTTATCTGAGCATTTGTTCTCACTCCGTTGCCCCACCTCCAGTGTTTCCTCTGTACTGTGTCTTTGAACTCTGTCATCTGACTACTCAGTCATTTTAATGATGACTTTTGTCCTTCACCTATTGGGTAAAATCTAAATCTCTTTGGAATGGTTTACAAGGCTCTTGATGATCTTGTCCAGTGGACGGTCCTAAGTTTATAGATGGGGGATTTATGAGGAAGAACAGACTGTTTGCAGAGAAAGCAACCCACTCCAGTGTTCTTGCCTGGAGAATCCCAGGGACGGGGGAGCCTGGTGGGCTGCCTGGTGGGAGTCGGACACAACTGAAGTGACTTAGCAGCAGCAGCAGCAACATACAACTGCATCTTTGTGCACTTAGGTTTTTGGGGATTCCATACGTGATCCCGTTAAAATGTAAAGAGAGAAAGTCTTTCGACAGTCTTCTTTTTGGTGATTTAAGAAGAAAAGGGATCCTTCTCTTTTGTCAAACTGAGCACTTTCTAGGGAAGCCAAGATCTTTGCAAACTGCTCATGGAAGTTACTCTTTCTCTTTGTCTAACAGAGGTGGGCCACAGACCACTGAGGGCACTCATTAAGCATGTACTCCCAAAATACTGAAAAGAGAGTCCATCAGAAACAAACTTTTATTAAAAGAGTGTTAGGCACTGTGCTCGGTCACATGGATACCAGTGAACAAGACAGACATATTCCCTTCAGGAATCTGCGATCATAGCTTGGAAAACAGACAGCTATTTCTAAAGAATTTCTCTACAGATATAACCAGTTCCAAACTATCTGTTGTTTTGATCATAACTCCTTTAGAGTTACTGTCTTCATAGTCTTCTTTTTTCTTAAGATTATTAGTCCCTCTTGTGCTGCTGCTTTTTTGCTTTCAAATCAATATGTAACAAAGCCTTTATCGACTCTGCTGACCTATGTAGCAACAGTCTTCCCTTTGCTGCAATGAAAGCAATGGTATACATTTTAGTTTCCTCAGTTCTCACCTCTCTCTGACTTCTGCAATCCCTCTTCTTCTCGCCACCGAACTCACACTGTCTTCCAGTGGTCCCCGGAGGCCTTTCCCTAGGCTTCTCTGCGGTGCCTGACACCACTCATGCCTCTCCCTCCGCAGTCTCAGAGCCCTGTTGGATACAGTCCGGTTTGCACAGTCTCTCCCATTCTCCCCACCTCTCCCCCTACCCTGCTTGCTTCTCCTGTGAACTTCTGACAGAGTCTTCATATCTATTCAGGGCTTTCTTGCTGTTTTCAGCTTTGCGTCTGGTGATGTTTTCTTCACACCCAGAATCCTCTAGAGGGTTCTGGAGAGTAATGTGAAATCTTACAGTAACACTGATGTTTCTGTGTCATATACGTAGAGAAATTTCAGTTGTCTGCTGNTCCTCTGTCGTCCCCTTCTCCTCCTGCCCCCAATCCCTCCCAGCCTCAGAGTCTTTTCCAATGAGTCAACTCTTCGCATGAGGTGGCCAAAGTACTGGAGTTTCAGCTTCAGCATCATTTCTTCCAAAGAAATCCCAGGGCTGATCTCCTTCAGAATGGACTGGTTGTAAGTATTCTTAGATTAAGTAGCCAAATGTTTTTCTGCCTGATCCCAATGTTGTTAAGCGCTGAGGAAAAAAAAAAAAAGAAGTATGTTTGTACATAAACATTCCACAGTGAAGTTGTTAAGGAAGAGTGCTCAGTCCCAGAACTGTTTAGCACAAAACCTGGAAAGTTGATTGGTTTTGGTTCTTGGGGTTGAACCAAAAGAACCTGGCTGGTATTTTGGAGACTCGAAAACTCAGCTGTTAGCAAACAGCTGATGTCTTTTCTCTAACCTTTCTCAAGTGAGGATTTGCATCCTTCACATGGTACCAATCATCAAAGGTTGACCTGAATTATTTAAATCCCCTGGGGTTGAGGTAAGGTGATACTAGAATCCTCTGGCAAAGAAGACTTAGTTTTCTGCTTTTCACAATTACTGAGGTTTTCACAGTGTCAGTGAGTGGAGTATCTTTCAATGGGTGAAGTAGTCTATTTTGTTTCCAGTCCATCAGAAATGAGTTGACATTTGCATTTGTGGTTCAGTTCAGTTCAGTCCTGCTCAGTCATGTCCGACTCTTTGCGACCCCATGAATCGCAGCATGCCAGGCCTCCCTGTCCATCACCANAGTATCTTTCAATGGGTGAAGTAGTCTATTTTGTTTCCAGTCCATCAGAAATGAGTTGACATTTGCATTTGTGGTTCAGTTCAGTTCAGTCCTGCTCAGTCATGTCCGACTCTTTGCGACCCCATGAATCGCAGCATGCCAGGCCTCCCTGTCCATCACCATCTCCCAGAATTCACTCAGACTCACGTTCATCGAGTCCGTGGTGCCATCCAGCCATCTTAACCTCTGTCGTCCCCTTCTCCTCCTGCCTCCAATCCTTCCCAGCATCAGAGTCTTTTCCAGTGATAGTTCCTTTTAAAAATAGATTGACCCTGAATGGATGTATAAATGGTTCTTACCAACACGGTGGTATGTCTCAAAGGAGTTAATGTGATTGCTCCTTCATCCTGAGTAAATCAGTTTCTGCTCCCTACACGTAGAGAAATAAAGACCTCTTTCTTAGAGAACAGTGACAGTGAGGATAGTGGATTATTTTGCCTTTTGACCTATTGGCCATGGCATTGTAGCCCAAAGATGGCATGAAATGAAGCTGAAAATCATCTGCTTAAATGTTAATAATTTTATGCACTAGTGATTTGTGAGATGCAGGAACAATAAGAAAACATTACTGAGCCTATAGAAAGATAAATTATGCAGTCAGCATCTGGAATTTAAATGATATGTTTTCCTCTTTGGATGCAAATAACAGTTAATGGTGACAAGGGTATCGCAATCCTAATGTAATTTCTCCTATGGAAATATGTCTTGAAAATCATGAAGCTATTTTCAATTCAAAAGATAACTTAAAAGAATTAACTTAAAGGATAACCAAACCCCAAACAAAGCAAACTGAGAGAGAATTGTTTTCTTTGAAAAAGCTAGAGCTTGTTCCCTTCTCTATTTGTTCTTAAGTTTTCTTAGGAATATCGGTGTTTTCTCTGCATAATAATTGAAATCATCATCATCATCATTATGTCACTTGTTGAGTGAATACCATGAGATGGGCACAATGCTTGACTCTTTAATTTCATGTCAAAAACTCTATGAGGCAGGTATTATTACCCCATTTTACAGGTGATAAATTTGAAGGTTAGAGAGAGGGTATCATTTTCACAGCACATTGTTTCCCTCAAAGACTCATGAGTCTTTCAATGTGAGAGACAGGATGCAACTCAGAAAACATCCTTGGTTTACAGACAAGGACACCAAGGCATAGTGAGGGGAAATGACCTGAAGTAGAATCTTACTGTGGGTTGTACATCGTGGGGGACCTTGTGATTGGGTGTTCACCTCCACTCTAGTTCAACATTGGTGATTCCTTCCCCCTCGTCCATTATTGATTCAGTAAGGGATGATTATGGCCAGTGAAGTGTGAGGGTAAATATGCTGGAGGGCTTTCAGGAAGAATTTCATCAATCCCTTAAGAACTCCGAGGAGAGAAGGTAGTCATCTTTTCATTAGCCCAAGAATGATGCCAACCCCAGGCTGGGAGAGCAGAGCAATAGCAGGCCCTTGTATTCCTGATGACCTTGTTGGACCTCTGATTCAGTTAAATTTGAAGTTCATCCAACCTCTAGACTCTATAGTTATTTTAAAGATCTAGGGACTTCCCTGGTGGTCCCATGGTTAACACTGCATTCTCAATGTAGAGAGCCCGAGTGTGATCCCTGGTCAGGGAACTAGATCCCACATGTTGCAACTAAGACCTGTCACAGTTAATCAATCAGTCAATCCAATAAAGGTCTATATGGTTGTATAGTTATAATAAGTATATAGTAATAATAAATTCCCTTGTTACTTAATTCAGTTTGAGTCAGAATTTCTACTTGTAGCCAAAAGGATATAAACATTTAACTTGGAGTTACCCAGCTTCCCCTCTGGCTCTGCAATCTCTGTTTTTATACACACACCAAAGTTCAGTGAATTCAATGAGGAGAAAAGCAAATTATTTTACATGTAAGTTATAACAAAGAATTGGGGAAATGAAGAAGCACAAAGTAGAGATACAGAATAAGATGTACATTGATCCTGAGGCCATGGGTAAAGTAGATGAAGTTTCAGATTGGAAGATTGCTTGGAGATGGTTTATCAGATATCTTTTTTTTAATTGAAGTATAGGTGATTTGGTGGGTCAGACCATAAGGAATCTGCCTATGATGCAGGAGAGTGAGTTTCGATCCCTGGGTCAGGAAGATCCCTTGGAGAAGGAAATGGCAACCTGCTTCAGTATTCTTGCCTGGAGAATCCCATGGACAGAGGAGCCTGGCGGGCTACAGTCCATGGTGTTGCAAAAAGTCAGACATGACTGAGCGATCAACACTATAGATGATCAACAGTGTTGTGTTAATTTCTGCTGTACGGCATATTGACTGAGTTACATACATATATACATTCTTTTTTAAAATATTCTTCTTCAGTTCAGTTTAGTTCAGTTGCTCAGTTGTGTCCAACTCTCTGCGACCCCATGGACCGTAGCACTCCAGTCCTCCCTCTCCATCACCAACCGCANGCATATTGACTGAGTTACATACATATATACATTCTTTTTTAAAATATTCTTCTTCAGTTCAGTTTAGTTCAGTTGCTCAGTTGTGTCCAACTCTCTGCGACCCCATGGACCGTAGCACTCCAGTCCTCCCTCTCCATCACCAACTGCAGGAGTCCACCCAAACCCATGTCCATTGAGTCAGTGATGCCATCCAACCATCTCATCTTCTGTCGTCCCCTTCTTCTCCTGCCTTCAATCTTTCCCAACATTAGGAACTACATTATGGTTTATCCCAGGAGATTAGATAGTTTCCTGTGCTATGCAGTCGGGCCTTGTTGTTTATCCATCCTATATATGATGGTTTGCATCTGTGAACCCCCAATTCCCAGTCCATTCATCCTCCTCCCCCCACCTTGGCAGCCACAAGTCTGTTTTCTATGTCTGTGAGTCTGTTTCTACTTTGCAGGAAAGTTACTTTGTGTCATATTTTAGATTCCACATGTAAGTGATGGCATATGGTATTCGTCTTTCTCTTTCTGACTTACTTCACTTGGTATGATAACCTGTAGTTGCATCTATGTTGCTGCAAATGGCATTATTTCTTTCTTCTTTATGGCTGAGTAGTATTTCATTGTATATATGTACCGCATCTTTTACATTCATTCATCTCAAATACTAATTTTGAACAGAATCTCGAACATGTGAGTTGATCTGTTTCAACTAGATACAGCTGTACTAGTGTACTACTCTAGGACACTAGAATTTTAAAATGAAAACTAAGCTTCCAGAGCCATAATCATTTTTGTACTTTGACTCCACTAAGTGAATAACAAAGGTATGGATATTTGTGCATCTGCAGGCAAGATATTATTGAGGTATTTAGACTTAACCTGGAACTTCCCTGGTGGTCCAGTGGTTAAGAATCCCAGTGCAGGGGGCCTGGGTTCAATCCCTAGTTAGGGAGCTAGACCCCTCACACCATGACAAAGACCCTGCATGCCTCAACTAAGACCCAGCACAGCTACCTAGATAAATAAATATTAATAAATAAAAATAAATATTAGACTTGACCCACTCACTTATATTTTAGAGGTTTGAGACCTGTAGAGACATAAATATTCATTTGCTTCTTTTTGTCTCTACAAACATGGCCTTTTCACACCAAAATAAAGTGGTTGAGTTTTGTCTGAGAAATATTGAATTCTTCTCCCATAGGTGCCTCACTTTTACCTGCTTTCCGAGAGATCAGAAGTTCTAGCTAGATCAGCTAGAACAAGTATACCCACCCACTCACCTCCACCTGATTAGAAATCCAGGAGCAAGTGAGATTAGGGCTGGGGTTACCCTTTGGTGGGCCACTTAGCAATGTTTTCTTACATTGCCCAGTCTGACTTTCCATGTTCTTGAGACCATGAGCTCCAGAACAAAGAGACTGTGTAGGCTGTATTTAAGTTCAAACACATCAGTTCAGTTCAGTTCGGTTGCTCAGTAGTGTCCAACTTTGCGACCCCATGAATCGCAGCACGCCAGGCCTCCCTGTCCATCACCAACTCCCGGAGTTCAGTCAGATTCACATCCATCAAGTCAGTGATGCTATCCAGCCATCTCATCCTCTGTCGTCCCCTTCTCCTCCTGTCCCCAATCCCTCCCAGCATCAGAGTCTTTTCCAATGAGTCAACTCTTTGCATGAGGTGGCCAAAGTACTGGAGTTTCAGCTTTAGCATTATTCCTTCCAAAGAAATCCCAGGGCTGATCTCCTTCAGAATGGACTGGTTGGATCTCCTTGCAGTCCAAGGGACTCTCAAGAGTCTTCTCCAACATCACAGTTCAAAAGCATCAGT
>SJYV01037631.1:19089-37763 GCA_006410875.1 Neotragus pygmaeus | reverse complement strand
TTCTTCACAGTCCAACTCTCACATCCATACATGACCACTGGAAAAACCATAACCTTGACTAGATGGACCTTTGTTGGCAAAGTAATGTCTCTGCTTTTGAATATACTATCTAGGTTGGTCATAACTTTTTTCCAAGGAGTAAGTGTCTTTTAATTTCATGGCTGCAGTGATTTTCATCTATAGTGATTTTCCTTTTTTCAGGAGGAGCAAAATTCCTAGTCTGCTGGACTCCAGCACACCCACATGATTTGCTCTGGCCAGTAGAATATGAGTAGAAGTGACACGTGTCACTTCTGAACACAAGCTTTAAGGGCCAGTGTGTCAGTTGCCATGTTTACATTCCCTTGCCTCCAAGATTATGGAAATTTCGATGGGGCCTCATCAACCTGGGTTTCTGAGCAATTATGATGAACAAAACTGTAGCCAGCCCACTTTTAACAGGCTGGATGAGTGGGAAAGGAACTTTGTTGTTTTAAGCCACAGAAATGTTGACCTTGTCTGTCACTAGAGTAAGCCTAGCCAGCGCTGACGGACGTGGTGCCAGGCAGTAGCAGGGTGCACAGTTACGCAGCGTGGCTGTTGCCACTCATTGGAAATGATTAACATACAGGTGGCACTTACCCTGAATATGAACAATTTTTTAAAACACATCATTCTTTTTTTTTTAAAGATAAACAGTGGTTTATTTGGCCGTACCAGGTCTTTGTGGTGGCATGGGGGATATTCAGTTGCTGCAGGCAAGAGCTTTTAGCTGTGGCATGTGAACTCCCAGTTGTGCTGTGTGAGATCTAATTCCCTGACCAAGGATTGAACCCAGGCCCCCTGCCCTGGGGCACAGAGTATTAGCCACTGGGCCATCAGGAAAGTCCCAATATGGCCAATTTTTAAGATATTGTTTGCAATTTTGCAAGGCAAGATAAAAGAAAAGATGTGAAAAAGATGTTAGCCCTGAGAAAAAGATCCGAAAGACTGATAAAATGGGAACATAGTCCAGTCACAGAAAAAATTAAAGTATAATTTGTGTACATCTTTGTTCATGAATTTTAAACCTTTTACCTACAGCATTTATTGGTGAAAAGTTTCTAATGAGGCAGAGATTCTGAACTCTCTGTGGCCACAGAAAACCAACATGCAATGAAAAGATCTTGGCATCTGTTCTCATTAATTTATCTTAGAAGATTCCTATTTTATTTCTAGCCTCTTTTCCTCCTTGTGGTGGTGGTGGTTTAGTCCCTAAGTCATGTTTGACTCTGTGACCCCATGGACTGTAGCCCACCAGGCTCTTCTGACCCTGGGATTCTCCAGGCAAGAATACTGGAGTGGGTTGCCATTTCCTTCTCCAGGCTCCCCCTTGTAGGGGAACTTTGGTACTAAATATTTGTACTCTGTACATATGCAAATATTGGGTTCATGTGTCCCAATCCTGATTCTTACATAAAAGGTTTGATTCAATTCTCAATATTTGGGATGAATAATTTAAAAAACCCAACCCTCATTCTTAGAGCATCTTCTATAGATTAGAGGCTTCCATAGACTATGATTTATTTCCTAGTAAGTGATTTCACTTTAAGACTCCAGTTCCTTATAGGCAAAATAGGAATCCTATTAACTGTCCCATCACATTATAGTTTTGTTATAGTGCTTTCAGTTCAGTTCAGTTCAGTTCAGTTGTTCAGTCGTGTCCAACTCTTTGCGACCCCATGAATCGCAGCACGCCAGACTTCCCTGTTCATCACCATCTCCCGGAGTTCACTCAGACTCACGTCCATCGAGTCCGTGATGCCATCCAGCCATCTCATCCTCGGTCGTCCCCTTCTCCTCCTGCCCCTAATCTCTCCCAGCATCCCAGTCTTTTCCAATTCTACACGCATGATTATTATTTTCCATTGACTACCTTGTATGTTATTGCTACTGTTACCACCTGTATAATGCCTGCTATTCACAAAGCTAATTAATCCATGTTATTTATTAAATTTTCTCAGCAAAATGCAATTCCTATAGTTAAGGGTAGAGATGTGGGGAGAATAATTGCAACTCTCCTCTGCTTTTCTCTCTTCCTTTCCCCTCTCTTCTCTTATAAGGAGATCTGTGCTTCTCTTGTGATCAGGAGCAATGGAATTTGAAAGCAGATCAAATTCCTTGAAGTGGAAAATGATGAGATTGGGAGGGGTTGCCTGAGAAGATGAGGGGGAGTCGAGAGGGGAAGCTCGAGAAAGAGAGGAGGAAAAGGGAGGAGAAATCGGTGTCATGATGGGGAGCTTTAGAGAGAGATGAAAAACAGTTATTTTCCAGAAGTTCTACTGTGCTGTGCAAATCCCTTGTCTCTGGCTTCTCAAGACACATTTCAACAGTTTTTCTGGTCCTAAGAAAATATGCTGTTGGTATTTTTATTCTCATCGCGTTCCATTCCATTACGTACAGAGATTAGCTTGGGGAGAACTGTCAGTCCTTCCATAGAAAAACAGCACATGCACATTCATGTCTTCAACTTTTCTTTTCCATACTTATCTCAGTTTAAGTTTCCTTCAACACAGTTTGCCTATTTCTTGTTAATTTGAATCAATTCTGTTGAAATTTATTTCTATTTATTTTATATTTTTGTTGCTTTTGCAAAGGGTATCTTTTATTCTACAATATTTTCTAACAGCTTGCTCTTTTTCTATTGGTCTATTTTTTGAGTTATTATTATACTGTCAACCACTATTATTGAAATCATCATTTGGTTGGTTCTTTTATACTTTTTAGATATATAATCATATTATCTGCAAATAATGGTAATTTTATTGCCTCCTAATTTTTTAAATACATTTAATTTTGTTCTCTTAGACAACTGCTTTGGTTAGCACCTCTGTAACAATGTTAAATAACGTGGAATTAGTGTAGGTCATGGACCTATTCCCTATTTTATTGAAAACACTTTGTAGGGTTTCTCTAATGCTACATATTGGATTGAGATGTACTTATCAGTAGCCATGTTTATCTCTATTGTTAAGTATTCATCTGTCTGTTTCTGTGGAAATTAGCATAACTAACTTGTCCTTCCTGTCTGGGTCTTTTTTGGTTTTAGCGTTGAGAGTACAATGCCTTGGGAAGCTCTTTGTTTATAGACAAATCATAATTGGGCACTTGAGCTAAAATCAAGAATGAATGTGAATCTTATCTGATCATTTTCAGCATCTATGTGGATACCTTATAATTTTTCAAGTGGACTGATTAATGTAATTGATTGATTGTATTTATATGTTTTTACAGCGTAGAGCTGACTTTTTCCTCCTAGTGTGAACTCCAACAACTAATCTTATGTTCATTCGCTAGCCGACTGCTGGATTCTCTTTGGTAAAAGTTTATGTTAGCTATTTTGTCAATAGTCATAAACAAGATCAGTCAGGCTGTGGTTGTATGTTTTATCTTTGTTGGATTTAGGTACCGATGTTGTGGTAATTTCATGAAAAGAATTTAGAATCTTCATTTCCTTTTCTAGATTCTGCAACAATTTAAATAGCATTGGCTTTTCTGTCCCTTAAAGTTTTGGTAGGTTTTCCTTGTGAAACCATCTGGACTTGGTATTTTTGTGATGGGTAGCTATTTTTTCTAGTTCCTCCCCACCCAACAGTAATTGGTCTGTTTAAACTATCTATTGCTTTGGGGTTCAATTTAGTAACATGTTTCATTGGACAGTCCTCCATTGAGATTTTCAAATTATTTCATAGTCAGGTTTTAAAAATATCTGAATAGAATCGATAAAAATAGTTTCTTATGATTTTTTTAGTTTATACTATATATCTGCATATTTTTCCATTTTCTTTTTTTATGCTTCATACCCTTATCTCTTAACTTAGCATATAGTTTTCAATTTGGAGGTTTTTTCCTCCCCCCCGCAACAAATGTCTGTCTGTCTCTTTCCCTTATTTATATGTCTCTCTATGTACTTTTTATATTTTTCTGGTTCCTTCTGCTTTATTTATAGTTTTTGCTATTTTTTAACTCCTTGAGAATATGTGTGTAATTTATTTTCTCATCCATTCTTATTTATAACATAAGTGCTTAAGATTATTAATTTTAGGGACTTCCTTGGCAGTGCAGTGGTTAAGACTTCACCTGCCAAGGCTAGGAGTATGGGTTTGATCCCTGGTCAGGGAGCTAACTTCCTACATGCCTTGTGGCCAAAATACCAAAAATAAAACAGAAACAATATTGTAGCATAATCAATAAAGACTTTTAAAATAGTCTGCATCAAAAAAATCTTTGAAAAAGATTATGAAGTTTATTTGAGAATTCTTAGCGGTTGCCCATAGATTCTGTCATATAGTATTTTCAAAGCTTTTTGAAAGTCACTCATCTCTAGTGTAATTTCATCATAATCAAAGAATGTTATCCATATAATTTCTACTCTAGGGTCTTGGCACTATTACTTGCATTCCCGTGCAGAATCCAGGCAGCTTCCCAGGCAGCTCATATGCCCAATCCCTGATCCAAAGGAATGACTGTTCATTTTGTGCCTCAGGCTTCACCACTCCGTGCTTTTAGCATCTCCCAGAACTCTGTTAAATTTTCTCTGCATTTAGTAACTCTTCCTCATATAGAGTGATTCAGAGTGATTCTGTCTGAAGTAGAGTTTGCATTGGGTCTTTCATTATCCTTGTTGTTTTGGGCAATTTCCAAGGTTAAAGGGGTAAGAAACTTCTTTATTCTGCCATCTTACAAATGGCATGTTGTTCTAGATGTTCAGCAGAGGACAAAGTCATCTGGGGAAGTTACAGGTGTACCCCACAGCATCCCATCAACTAGACTCTGAGGTCTCTGCCGAGCCTGGTGGACAGGCTCTTTCAATGTGTGTTCACTCAGAGAAACCAGACTCTACTCCCTCAGTTGTTTCTCCAAACTAGCTGCTTTCTATTCCTTTCCTGACGTTTCTTCTCACTCCTCAGCTTTTGGGGAGGGAGTAATTGAGCTGAATCCTGTGAGAACATTCTAGAAAAGGAGGAAAATGTGCAAAGGGCTGGAGATGAGAAAGAGCTGGGATGTTTGGAGAACCGAAGATGGCTAGAGTGACCAGCTCATAGAGGGTAAGGAGCCTAAGAGGGAAGGGGCTTATAAGCCATGGTAGGAAGTTGAGATTTTTTAAAATTAGTTTTTATTGGAGTATAGTTGCTTTACAATGTTATATTAGTTTCTGCCGTACAGCAAAGTGAATCAGCTATATGTATAACTATATCCCCTCTTTTTTTGGATTTCCTTCCCATTTAGGTCACAATAGAGCATTGAGTAAAGCTCCCTGTGCTATATATAATAGGTTCTCATTAGTTATCTGTTTTATACATGGTAAACTGTATATGTTAATATCAGTCTTCCAATTCATCCCCCTCTTCCTTTCCCCTTTGGTGTCCATGCTCTACTTTGCAAATAAGAGCATCTGTGAAATTTTTCTAGATTCCACATACCTGTGTTAATATATAATATTTGTTTTTCTCTTTCTGACTTACTTCACTCTGTATGAAAATCTCTAGGTCCATCCACATATCTGCAAATGACCCAGTTACTTTCCTTTTCATGGCTGAGTGATATTCCATTATATATGTGTACCACACCTTTATCCATTCATCTGCTGATAGACATTTAGGTTGCTTCCATGTTCTAGCTATTGTAAATAATGTTTCAAAGAACATTGGGGTACATGTGTCCTTTTTGAATTATGATTTTCTCGGGATATATGCCCAGGAGTAGGATTGCTGGATCATAATTTAGTTTTACTTTTATCTTTTAAAGGAACCTCCATACTGTTCTCTATAGTGACTTAATCAATGTACATTCCCACCCACAGTGTAGGAGGATTCACTTTTCTCCACACTGTCTTCAGGAAGTCAGGATTTTATTCTTTTAAGTTGAAGTAAAGCTGAGCACCGAAGAATTGATGCTTTTGAACTGTGGTGCTGGAGAAGACTCTTGAGAGTCCCTTGGACTGCAAGGAGATCCAATTAGTCCATCCTAAGGGAGACCGGTCCTGGGTGTTCATTGGAAGGACTGATGCTGAGGCTGAAACTCCAGTACTTTGGCCACCTCATGTGAAGAGTTACTCATTGGAAAAGACCCTGATGCTGGGAGGGATTGGGAGCAGGAGGAGAAGGGGATGACAGAGGATGAGATGGCTGGATGGCATCACCAACTCGATGGACATGAGTTTAAGTAAACTCTGGGAGTTGGTGATGGACAGGGAGGCCTGGTGTGCTGTGATTCATGGGGTCACAAAGAGTCGGACACGACTGAGTGACTGAACCGAACTGAACTGATAGGTGATAAGTTACAGATGTACAAGATAGTGATTCACCATTTTTAGAGCTTATGCTCCTTTATTATTTATTTTATTATTTTAAGTTATTCATCCTGATTATCTGTACCTAGTCTACACCAGGGTCTTCAGTAACTTTATAAAGAACTGGCCCACCAAGGGAATTTAAAATCCCATAGAGAGAATGTTTTAGGGTTGGGGAAGAAAGAACCTCTTGAGATCATAAGAAGTGGATATTATCCCAAAGGGTGGTCCTGCCTGGGGATACCCCTCTTTGCCCACAGACCAAGGGATGTGCACTCTTCTTAAGCAAGTCTGGTGTTCAGTCATATGGGCTATTGGGGACCCATGTGCTGTCAGGGAGCCTTCTCCTGCCATTCCTGGTGCCCAGCAGGCATGGCAATGAGTGTCATATTCAGATTATACACCCCGTGTAGGGGCAACTAGCTTCTGAGGGTGACATGCACTCATTGGCTTCTCCTTTCCCCTTCTGCTTGTTAATACCTTTCAGTCAGTAAAGGTCATGGACATAGAAATACGTATTAGCTGCTTGTCACCAGTTCCCTATAGCGTGATGGTGGCCTATCCCAGCGTGCCAGGGGTTAGCCTCTAGTCTAAGGGCTCTCTTTCCCTGCTTGCCCCCCACAGACCCCACGGTAGCAGCTGACCCCATGGGGCGCATCCTCTGACGACTCTATCCCTTTGATGCCTCCACCAGCCTCTGCACTCGGCCAACCACTACCCCCTCATCGAAGTCCCATCCTCTGTCGGCCCCTCTCGCGGTTCTCCTTGGCGGGCCTCTGTCCGCTGCTCTTTTTGCTTCTCAGGCTCCACGTTCTGCCTGGGTGACCTGTCCTTGTCCATGGCAGGACACCCCCGGGTTCTGAGGATGTCTGTGTCTGTTCTGCCCCCTCAGCCCTTTGTTGGACACCGCCCCAGTCACCTCCCAGCAGTTCCCAGTCAACAGGCTGAGAGCAGAGCACATTTGCCGCCCCCATCAGCTCCACGTGGAGCCACAAGATGCCCCAAACCTAGGGCTGTCCTCAACGCCACCCTCTCCTGGACCTCACGCCTCTTCAGCCCCAAACCCCATCAATCCCCCCACAAACTCCCCTCCATTCCCTTCCATTGCCTCCCTCCTGCAGTCAGCCCCCAACTGACCAAACACATCAGGCTTCCCTGGACTCATAAAACCCCTGTGAGCTCATCTTCTACTGCAGTCTTTGTCTGCCCCTCCCCTACTCCGTCTTCCAGCCAGTGTTGGGTTATCTTCCAGGAATGGCCTCCTGCCCCCACTGCCACCCCTGCCCCCCCTTAGATTAAAGGCCGAGGACCAGACGGGCAGAGGGATGCCGTGCCGCCACGGTGATTAGATGGAGTCAGAGGATGTTATTTCCCTCTTTGACTCTGTTTTCCCTCTTTGACTGTGTGTGCATACTCAGTCGCTTCAGTCGTGTCCGATTCTTCATGACCCTATGGACTGTAGCCTGCTAGGCTCCTCTGTCCACGGGGATTCTCCAGGCAAGAATACTGGAGGGGGTTGCCATGCCTTCCTCCAGGGGATCTTCCCGACCTAGGGATTGAACCCACATCACCTGTGTCTCCTGCATTGGCAGGCAGCTTCTTTATTTCTAGCGCCGCCTGGGAAGCCCTCCGACTGTGTTAACTTCTGGCAGAGGCCCAGCTCTAGGAAGCACAGTGCGGAACAAACCCAGGTCAATCCTTTTTCTGACACTGGGGCAGAATGAGACCCGGAAGAATGACCTTGAAGTACAAGAGAAAACATGATAACCCTAGCACGCCTCGGATCCCAAGGCCAGCACTGGTTGTCGTCACATCTTTGTCTTCACTAGATGGGGATACCCGCCAAGTCCCTATCTATGTAGCCCTTGGGCCCAACTCAGGGTCTGGACCATCCTAGGTGGTCAGTGCATTTTACAGAACTTTAGTGCGTGCCTCAGACCTCACTGCTCACAGTGTCAGTGAGAGAATCTCTGAGAAAAACCTTCTGCTCTTTTGGGGAAATTTGGGTTAATACTGACAGAGGGAGCTAGGAGCAAAAGCAGGAGAGGGAGGGGTGTGATGGGGGGTGCAGAAAAAGAGAATATGTATGAGCTAGGCTTCTCTGGGGTAAGGCCTGTGGAATATTATTCAAGCAGCTCAGCCGGGAGCAGAGCCGGGACACTTTTCAGTGGGCTGGCCCTGTGGCTGGCAGGCAAGGATTTGGCTCACTCCCGTTGCTGAGTCCTCTGCACTGTGTGAGGAGGAAGTCACCCTTGGCTGTGAACTGCAGCAGCAGCCCCAGCTGATCCTTATGTGCCTGAGCGTCACCCAGGGTGGCCTCGCCAGCTGCCAGGGAGCTCCCCGGGCTTGGCAGCCCCCTCCCACCTGGTCCAGCGAGGACAGCTGGCCTCTGCCTTCCTCAAGACCTCACCCCGCCCACCCTCTAGGCAGTGGCGGGAGGCAGGAGGGCTGGATGATGGTGTTCATTCTCAGAGAGCCTTCCTGGGTGGCTTCTAGGTTTCCTAGGAGTCATCGTTTGTTGCTCATAATCTGGAGATTAATGCAGAGAGCCTTGCTCCATAGCTTAATTTTTGTCTTTGGAAGCGGGTGGATTTATTTAAAACTGTGTCACCTTCCAAAACCTGAAAGTAGCATCCCTGGCCTTTCCCATGATTTGTTCTATTTGTTCTTCGGTTGACTTTTAACTACAATGTAGAAGGTTTGCAACATGTAAGGAACATACTTTTAAAATATCAGGTTCCAGGGACTTCCCTGGCCGTCCAATGGTTAAGACTGTGTGCATCCAGTACAGGGGACAAGGTTTGATCCCTGGTCAGAGAACTAAGATCCCATATGTCTCACAGTGTGGTCAAAAAAAGGAAAAAAAAAAAAAAAAAATTCCTGTCTGTGGCAAGGTTCTAGAAGAACATGTGGGACCTGAAATATGACTATGATCTTTTCCAGAAAATGTGATCTGTCTCACTCGTCTTCAGTTTCCCACCCAGCTCCATAAACTCCATACACACTGCTCTTTAAACTCTGTTACATGTCTTTTGAAGGCACGCGCTATGGTCTGAGTGTCCGTGTCCACTCCCCACCCCCATTCATGTGTTGAAAACCTGATGCCCAAGGTGAGGGTTTGGAGTTGGGTCTTTGGGCAGCCCTCATGAACGGGATTAGCGACCTTATGACAGAGACCTCAGAGTAATCCCTGGCCTCTTCCTTTAGGGGTGGGTACAGCGAGAAGGCTGTGACTCAGAAGAGGGACCTCAGCAGACCAGGCTGGCACCCTGGTCTCAGATATCCAGCTTCGGGAACCGTGGAAATGCATTGCTTTCATGTTAGGCTGGGAGTTCCTCGGCTGTGGAATAGTCTGAATGGACTGGCAGTGTCTGTAGCTGTACGACAGTCCTGTAGGTTAGGGCTCACAATCCCCACTGAGAGGGCCGGTGAGTGGCAGGACTAGGATTTCAGAGCATTTTCTTTCCCATCACTGCTCCCAATGTGCTGGTTCAAATCTCACTTCCCCTTTTCGAACCAATGTCCTGAACAGATTCCAAAACTTCACACCCAACAACTGTTAGTAACACAATGGTTCTTCTACTTCAGCATCTGCAACCCAGCCTTTGTTGGTGTTCAGTCACTCAGTTGTGTCGGATTCTCTGCGACCCCATGGACTGCAGCATGCCAGGCTTCCCTGACCTTAACTATTTCCTGGAGTTTGTTCAAACTCATGTCGTTGAGTCGATGAAGCCATCCAACCATCTCATCCTCTGTCGTCCCCTTCTCCTCCTGCCCTCAATCTTTCCCAGCATCAGGGTCTTTTCCAATGAGTCAGCTCTTCGCATCAGGTGGCCGAAGTATTGGAGCCACAGTGTCAGGCCTTCCAATGAATATTCTGGGTTGATTTCCATTAGGGCTGACTGGTTTGACTTCCTTGAAGTCCAAGGGACTCGAGAGAGTCTTCTCCAGCATTATTGGAAAGCATCAATTCTTCGGTGCCCAGCTTTCTTTATGGTCCAACTCTCACATCCATACGTGACCACTGGAAAAACCATAGCCTTGACTATACAGACCTTTGTCGGCAAAGTGATATCTGCTTTTTACTCTAAGTTTGTCATAGCTTTTTTCCACCTAGTATTATTTGTAGTTAAAACCCCAATCACCTACCTACTGTTAAGACTTCATTTTATCTCCCTTTCCTCTGCTGCTGCTGCTGCTGCTAAGTCGCTTCAGTCGTGTCCAACTCTGTGTGACCCCATAGATGACAGCCCACCAGGCTCCCCCGTCCCTGGGATTCTCCAGGCAAGAACACTGGAGTGGGTTGCTGTTTCCTTCTCCAGTGCATGAAAGTGAAAATTGAAAGTGAAGTCGCTCAGTTACGTCTGACTCTTCGCGACCTCATGGACTGCAGCCTACCAGGCTCCTCTGTCCATGGGATTTTCCAGGCAAGAGTACTGGAGTGGGTTGCCATTGCCTTCTCCTCCCTTTCCGCTAGCTCAACTAAAGTTGAGGTGTGAGGCTCCTGCAATAGAGAAGGCATGGGCTCTCAGGCAACCTCTCTGATACCATCAAGTGCTCTTGGCCTCCTTAATCAATAGAAATTGATCAGAGGCCAGGCAAGAAATCCAGNTCTCATAAATGGAGTATAATTGCTTTACAATGCTGTGTTAGCATGTAACAACATGCAGTACAGCAGCATGAATCAGCTATAAGCATACATATATCCCCTCCCTCTTGAGTCTCCCATCCTGCCCTCATCCCACCACTAGGTCATCACAGAGCACTGAGCTGAGCTCCCTGTGCCATACAGCAGCTTTCCACTAGTCATCTCTTTCACACACGGTAGCGTATATATGTCAGCCCCAATCTTCCGATACATCCCACCCTCCCTTTCCCCCACTGTGTCCACATATCTGTTCCCTACGTCTCTCTCTGTTCCTCCCCTGAATGACTGGGCTGTGTGCTCCCAGAGGCAGTGTGTGTTAAGACCTAAGACTTTTTACTGAAAAACCCTCTTTTGGCTCTGTCTTTGCTATAAGACTGTGACCTCATTGAGGGCAGGGGCTGTTTGGTCCACTGCTGTAAATATTTCCATGCCTCTCTTCGAGCCTGGTGCATGGCAAGGGTTTCAGTGAAGGTTCGGTGAGCTGAATTCAGATAACAGGAAGCAGAGCTTGGAGCACCAGCCATTTAGGGTCTGCTGTCCTCGAAGATGAATGGGCTCCATTTGTATGCACAGGCAGGGTCTACTTTTCAACTTGCCACATCTGTCTTCTTTATTTGCTCTTTCCTAATGGACCCCTTGGAGAAGGCAATGGCACCCCACTCCAGTACTCTTGCCTGGGAAATCCTGTGGACGGAGGAGTCTGGTAGGCTGCAGTCCTTGAGGTGGCTAAGAGTCAGACACGACTGAGCGACTTCACTTTCACTTTTCACGCATCGCAGAAGGCAATGGCAACCCACTCCAGTGTTCTTGCCTGGAGAATCCCAGGGACAGAGGAGCCTGGTGGATTGCCATCTCTGGGGTCGCACAGGGTCGGACACAACTGAAGCGACTTAGCAGCAGCAGCAGCGGCAGCAATGGACCCCTAGGCTTTCCATCTCGCCTTCTTGGTCCTTTACTCTACAGTCTTTGAGTGTCTGATGGTTTCTACCCACGTGGGTGGAGCATTGCCTGGGTCTGCCTGAGGATGGTTGGTTCCATAACATCTGTTCCCAGGAATGTACCGCATTTTAACTGCATCTTAAAAGCGGAGGCGTCCTGTACCCAGTTACCTTTGGGGGACTCAGTGCGTAGTACTATTGATTTATTTATAATTCATAGCCTAATCCCTTCTGGAAAAATAAAAACAGCAACTTGAAGCTGTTGATGAATGATGAGACAGAATTCTAGAGGAAAAACTGTTCTGGTCCTGAATTTTAATTCTGGTCGTCTCTGACTTGTTGCTGTGTGACCTTGGGCAACTCATTTGACCTCCGTGGGCCTTGGTTTTTCTCATCTGTGGAGTGGAGTACTGCATGTGTCGGAATGGGGGGGCAGTGTGAGTGGATAGATATTTATGACGTGGAGACCAAGGTTCCCTCTTGAACCATATTCTGTGATCCTGCGAGTGTGGACGTGTCAGAAACCTGTGTGAAGTGCACAATTATAGGACTGTAAACTATAGAAACTGACTGTGGAAACGCTGTTGGAGAGCTTGCTTATGAAAAGTCGTCTTTTTAGCTATTCTGCACTGTGGCATGTTTGTGCTGATTGACGGAATGCTTCAGGAGCCCGCTACATACTGTCATTAATCGTATTGCCAGCACATGTCGGGCTGGGAACCCCTTGAACACGATTCAACTTGTATTATTTTCCTCTCTGCTTTTGTTTTTAATAATGATGACACACCCCAGACAGATAAAGACATTTTAATATCTCTCTTTAGCAAAAATGTGTTCTGGCACCTGCGTCAGTGCTGAGAGCCGAGAGCATCCATACCATTTCAGAGATCATGCAGAGAGAAAGTGACTTAGCTTCTAAAGCAAAGTTATGACTATAATTTCCCTCAATTACAGTCTCGTCTCATGTGATTTGTGCTCAAGGGTACTTCAATTGGATTGATTTCCACCAGTCGGAATATCTTACTACAGCTGGAAGCCCAAAATGGAACATACTTCACTGATTCTATTAGAAACCAAATGTATTTGGTATCCAGAGGAACCAGGGAAACTGTCTCCAGATTTGAGGCGACTCAGGGGACAGAGTGGGTGAACCCTAACCTGAAATCGTAGGACTGTTACCCCAGCACAAGAAATCTCCAGACACATCCCCAGCTCTTCTCTTTGGCCAAAAATTCACAGCCTTCCCACACATGATTTTTTATTTTCTTCTGGGAAACCACCAGTGATTATGACAAGCAAAAAGCTGACATGAGCATTTGTCTGTAAGAAATTCCTATAATTAGGTATGTTAACTAGTTAGCATTCTGCCTTGTTTCTATTTTTATCTGAAGACCAGCCTCCTTACAAACATCTCTTCCAGAAATTTCTGTGTGCTCTTTCTTGCCAAAAGTTTGCAAAGTCCATCTTAATCCATGATTAAAACAAGGGGATCCCCCACATGCTTCCCAGCCCCCTTGCAGCCCTGGCACGTGAAGAAGGTTAGACATCAAATCCAGACATGCCCTGAGTACCAGGCCTCTAGCACCGGTCAGCAAGGGAGCCGGTGCCCAAATGAGCCGCTCTCAACCAGCAGCTGCTGGGTGCTTCCCTTTCCCTCTTTCTATTTTATAATCAAGGAAACAGATGCCAAAATGGATTTGTATTTATGAATCTTTGGCCAGGGTGTCAGGATTATTTTCCTGTTCACCGGAAGTTGTATAAATGCAGCCAGAACATTAAGTTCTTAAATGTAATTGTATTCCCTTGAATCCACTGTAAAGGATTTGCAAAAGAGGGGAAGAAAGGAGACTTATGGTACATAATGGGGAATAATCGATGAAACAAAGAGCCACACAGGGTATGTGTTTTAAGAAAAGGTTTCCAAAGAGGAATCCAGCAGGGCAGTACTGTTAAGTGTGGACTCTATCACCGAAGTTCAGACTGTAAAATCAAGATGCCTGTTCTTTTCTCCAGGGACTTCCCTGGTGGTCTGGTGGTTGGAGCTTCACTTCCCAATGCAGGGGGTGTGGGTTTGATCTCTAACCAGGGAGCTAAGATCTATATGCCTTTTTCTGTGCATGCTCGCTCGTGTCTGACTCTCTGTGACTCCATGGACTATAGCCCACCAGACTCCTCTGTCTGTGCAGTTTTCCAGGCAAGAATACTAGAGTGGATTGCCATTTCCTACTCCAGGGGATCTTCCTGACCCAGGGATTGAACCTGTGTCTCCTGTGACTTCCAAATTGGCAGGTGAGCACCACCTGGGAAGCCCTCTCACATGCCTTGTGTCCAAAAAACCAAAACATAAAACAGAAGCAATATTTTAACAAATTCAATAGAGATTTAAAAAGTGATCCACATCAAAAAAGTCTTTAAAAAATTTAGATTCTGGATATAAAATCATAAGCATTTTTCTTAATATTGCTAGCTGATGAGAAAACTGACAATTACAAATTAACAAACATTAACTTTTTGCCTGTGGCAATGGGAATGGGGAGAAAGGCAGATGGAGAAAACAAATAATTTCTCTAATCCTACATTAGGATCATCTGGCTTTTTTATATGGATGGAGAAAAGGACCAGTAGAGATGGCCGAAGCTGTGTATTAGTCAGTGTGGGTAGGTTATGCTGTGGCAACTAAGAGCATAGCATCTCAGTGACTTACAACAGCCAAGATTGCTTTCCTGTTTGCGCTGCATGACCATGGCCGGCCGTGGCTCTGTGCCTTGTCTTCGACTCAGGACTCAGGTTGATGAAGTAGCTTCTATCTGGGACTCTGTGGTTTGTTGAGCATTGTGAACCCTATGCTGGGGCTTAAAGCTGCTCTCCGGAAGTGATACTGGAGAAGAAAGCAGCATCCCACTCCAGTACTCTTGTCTGGAGAATCCCATGGACAGAGGAGCCTGGCGGGCTACAGCCCATGGGGTCACAAAGAGTGGGACATGACTGAGTGACTAAACACACACAGAATCAATACATTTCACTTCTGTTCACATTCCATGGGCCACAGCAAATCATTTGGCCAGCCCAGAGATAGTAAGATGTGTGGTCCTCCAGCAGACAGCGTCCCTAACAGGGGGACAGTTATACAGTCCATGAGTGGCCGAGTAGAGCATTAATTGATGGCAGCTGTTGCACTTTGAAATCTGGCTTGCGTTGGTGCCAAGGCCATACTCCCTCTGTGCTGCTCCCCACCAAAGACTCGTGTGGTGGGGACCTAGTCCAGGAGGCAGGGGACTCCTTTGCTATCAACATGGCTCAAGGATGCCCACAGAGCCTTACCACACCTTCCTCTGGCTGCACAGGGATCCCGCCTCCATGAAAGCTCCTCTTCTCCTTCCTTCCTCGGGGTCACACTTGTGCCATCATCTGTTGACTCTCCCAGCTGGCTCCAGCTCACTCCCTATTTCCTTGCACACACACATTTGTCAAGTCCTTGGATGTTTAGGCCTTTCTTGCTCGAGTCCATCACAAAGTGTTCTATGGCAAGAAGGAATTCAGGAGGAGGCAGAAACAAAGCTGAGTGGCTGATGAGTCTCTGGAGGTGTTTGAGTCATTTGTACTTACAAATGCACGTGGGCATCTGGAAAGGTGTGTATGTCCTAGCAGGGGAGCCGTGGGGCCTGTACTGTCAGGATGCCTAGATATAGAAACAGACACTCAGGTTCTGTACTGAACAGTTGGTCAGAGTACCTGTCCGGCTCAGAGTCCTCCTAAGGAAGATGGTCCCACTCATGGCCTCATGCGAGGGAGGCAGCTCTTACAGTCATGCAATATACCATGTGGTTGTTTAGACCCAAGACCTGAACCCAAGAGCAGCCAGTAATAGCTGGTCTCAGCAGTGAGTGTGAAGAGCTCTGTCTCAATACAGTGCTCTTGGAATTTGAACTGGGACCTCTTTTTAAAGTGTAGGTCCTTCCAGGAGAAGATTCTGAGAGGATAATGTGGGTGTAGAAAGTTTATTTGGGAAGTGTAATGGTTAACTTTATGTATCGACTTGACAGGCCTAAGGGACGCCCAGATAGCTGGTAAAGCCTTATTTCTAGGCATGTCTGTGAGAGTGTTTCTGGATCAAACACCCTGACCAAATTAGCACAAGATTCGGTTGACTCAGTGCAGAGATCCACCCTCACTAGTGTGGGTGGGTATCGTCCAACCGCCTGAATGGAAGAAATGAAGTCGTTCAGTCGTGTCTGACTCTTTGCGACCCCATGGACTGTAGCCTACCAGGCTTCTCCATCCATAGGATTCTCCAGGAAAGAATACTGGAGTGGGTTACCATTTCCTTCTCCAGAGGATCTCCGCGACGCAGGAATCGAACCTGGGTCTCCCACATTGGAGGTAGACGCTTTAACCTCTGAGCCATCAGGGAAAGACCTGAATGGAAGAAACAAGGGCAAATTCTCTCTCTCTCTCTTTTAAATTGAATTAATTTGCTGCAAGTTGGCTTTCTCTAGCTGTGGTGAGTGGGGGCGGGGACTACTCCCCTTTGCAGCGCCTGGGCTTCTCGCCGTGAGGTCTCCTCTTGTTGCAGAGCTCAGGGTCTAGGAGTGCAGGCTTCAGTAGCTGCGGCACAGGAGCTCGGTAGTTGGGGTGTATGTCAGTTGCTCCGTGGCACGTGGGATTTTCCCAGACCAGGGATCAAACCTGGGTCCCCTGCATTCGCAGGTGGATTCTTAACCTCTGGACAACAAGGGAAGTCCAAATTTCCTCTCTCTCTTGTCTCTTTTCTCCTTCCCTTTGAGATCAGAGCTCCTAGTTCTCAGGCCTTGGACTGTGAGGCTTACACTTGTGGGCCTCTGGTTCTCAGGTCTTTGTAATCTGATTGAATTACACCCCTGGCTTTGTTAACTCACCAGCTTGTAGATGGCCAACTGTGGGATTTCTTGGCCTTTATAACTGACTGAACCAATTCTATAATAAATTTCCTATCAGTCCATCTATCCATCCATCCTAGTGCTTCTTTCTCTCTGGAGAACTAACATCAGAGGTGATTCTAGGAATTATAAATAGAGACTATGGTAGGAAAATGGGATGCGTAGGAGGAAAAAACTAAGACGTGAATGAGGAGTTACTCTGGGCAATAACTGGAGCTCACCTCTACTGGGGACCCTTTCAGAAACTGTGTGGACTCATATGGATTTGTCCCTCTGGAGGACGGGTGAGTAAGACACTGACTCACTCATTCATGGAATGCCCATCCCAATAAGTAATACCCCCCTCCCCCCATGACAACGAGCAATAAGAACTCTACCAGTTGAGGGCTATTACTTCTAGGGCGTTAATTCCTTTACTTTTCTGGATTGTACTTGCTGTAGCTGAGCAAGGACCCATGGAGCCTCTGGTGAAGTCAAAAGGGCAGCTCAACCTGCTGGAAACTCCACCACAGCTGCAGTGGCCTTAGGGGCAGGCAAAGGGGCCTTGAAAGTATCTGCAGAAACTTATAAGGAGAGAAACAGGAGTAGGAATTGAGAAGACATGGAAGAACAGGAAGCAGAAAATATTGAGATACTGTGAGTAAGCAGAAGCTGAGAGGGGGAAGGAGAGATGAAGGAAGAAAACACATATATTGAGTAGCTGGTTTGGTCATGGGAAAATTTAGTGGGTGACAGGGACAGGCGAATTCTGCTGGGACACTGGCACTTCTTTCCTTTTCCATCCCCCACCTTGCAAGACAAGCATATAATGGACATAAAAGCATGTCCATTACTGCACTGATTAGAGATGAAGTCCTCAGTTGCAGGGACAAGATTGAAACTAGAAGTGGGTTTTTACCCCTAAATGAATGGATGTTCATGCAGATTTTCAGGACACTTGAAAAACACAAGTAAGCATTGAGACTGCCTTCTAGGGTTCTGAGACACAACGGGGGAAGAAAAAGGAAGGCTGTGGCTCAGGAAGGGGTTGTGAGGGTCCAGGTTCTCCGTGGGCCTGCTCCACTGCTGCAGGGTGTGGCTCGCAGGTGCACAGGCGGGGGCTCTTGCACAACAGGGGTCCTGCCTTTGCTGAGAGGGGGGAGCAGCCTTTCCTCCACGGGTCTCAGCAGGTGCAGAGGTAGCCCCGTGTGTCCTACTGCTTGGCTGCCCCAAGACCCGACTGTCAGGTCCTTGCTATCTCTGGGGTCAGGTGGATGTAGATCTCACTCTTATCAAGGATGCACTTAAGTCACTGATCATCCTTTAAAAATGCCTAGTTAAAATCCAGCTACATCCCTAATACATTTATAGAATTAGTCCCTAAATGTGAAGCTTTACATTTATCAAGGCTGCTATCCAAAAGTCTACAAGCAATAAATGCTGGAGAGGGTGTGGAGAAAAGGGAACCCTCTCACACTGTTGGTGGGAATGCAAACTAGTAGAGCCACTATGGAGAACAGTGTGGAGACTCCTTAAAAAACTGGAAATAGAACTGCCTTATGACCCAGCAATCCCACTGCTGGGCATACACACTGAGGAAACCAGAATTGAGAGAGACACGTGTACCCCAATTTTCATCGCAGCACTGTTTATAATAGCCAGGACATGGAAGCAACCTAGATGTCCATCAGCAGACAAATGGATAAGAAAGCTGTGGTACATATACACAATGGAGTATTACTCAGCCATTAAAAAGAATACATTTGGATCAGTTCTAACAAGGTGGATGAAACTGGAGCCTATTATACAGATTGAAGAAAGCCAGAAAGAAAAACACCAATACAGTATACTAACGCAAATATATGGAATTTAGAAAGATGGTA
>SJYV01037631.1:5991-17674 GCA_006410875.1 Neotragus pygmaeus | reverse complement strand
ATCCAAAAGTCTACAAGCAATAAATGCTGGAGAGGGTGTGGAGAAAAGGGAACCCTCTTACACTGTTGGTGGGAATGCAAACTAGTACAGCCACTATGGAGAACAGTGTGGAGATTCCTTAAAAAACTGGAAATAGAACTGCCTTATGACCCAGCAATCCCACTGCTGGGCATACACACTGAGGAAACCAGAATTGAGAGAGACACGTGTACCCCAATTTTCATCGCAGCACTGTTTATAATAGCCAGGACATGGAAGCAACCTAGATGTCCATCAGCAGACAAATGGATAAGAAAGCTGTGGTACATATACACAATGGAGTATTACTCAGCCATTAAAAAGAATACATTTGGATCAGTTCTAACAAGGTGGATGAAACTGGAGCCTATTATACAGATTGAAGAAAGCCAGAAAGAAAAACACCAATACAGTATACTAACGCAAATATATGGAATTTAGAAAGATGGTAGCGATAGCCCTGTATGTGAGACAGCAAAAGAGACACAGATGTACAGAACAGTCTTTTGGACTCTGTGGGAGAGGGCAAGGGTAGGATGATTTGAGAGAATGGCATTGAAACATGTATAATATCATATGCGAAACGAATCGCCAGTCCAGGTTTGATGCATTATACAGGACGCTCGGGGCTGGTGCACTGGGATGACCCAGAAGGGTGGTATGGGGAGGGAGGTGAGAAGGGGGTTCAGGATGGGGAACATGTGTATACCCGTGGCAGATTCATGTTGATGTATGGCAAAACCAATAAATATTGTAAAGTAATTAGCTTCCAATTAAAATAAATAAATTTAAATTTAAGAAAAAAATGCACAATAAAACAAATAAAAATAAATTTTAAAAAATGCAATAATCACCTTTATATTTAACATCTACAAATTTCAACCAGTTTAGGGGAAAGTTTGGGATCTAAAGAAAGTCTTGTTCCAAAGTGATATTTGTTTGGCAGATGTGGGAGTTGCTCGGGACCCCTAAAGAGACTGCCCTGAAAATTAATGCAATGACAGCATCTTACAAGCTTTGTCAACTGTTCTATCCTTTCTTGGCCACTAAGGCAGCATAACAGCATGAAAACATCCCAGGCTTGTCCCATCCATTCTCTGCCTCCATTAAAGTGTGCCTGTGCAGGCTTCCACTCCCATCTCATTTAAGGTGTGCGCGGCTGGGTGGGGCCCACTGTGTCCCATGATACTGGCCTTTTCCTAGAGAACCTCTGAGGATACTGCTGATCACAGGTTGGGCTCTTCGGGAAGCAGATGCTGAGATGAATTCAGGAGGGTAAAACACCTACCAGGAAGACACACCTGAGGAAGCAAAAGAGTAGAGAGCAGGACTACACAGTGGGAGACCAGGGTACACGTTGAACGGAGCCTCGGCCAGCTCCAGGGAGAGCCTCAGAGCAAGACGGTCCTTTATCGGGTCCTGTGCTGGGTGGAGAGGGTTTGGTCCTGTATCTCTGCTCTGCCCAGTCATCGGCTGGAAACCTCTTGAGAAGAGCATGAACTTGACTTGAAAGTGGAGGCTGTTGGGCGCTCATACTCCTTTTCTTTTGGCTGCACAGCTCATCACATCTTAGTTCCCCAGCCAGGGATTAGACCTGCACCTCCTGCAGGTCCTGGAAGCGCAGAGTCTTAACCACTGGACCACCAGGGAAGTCCTTTCCCAGGCTCCTTGAGTTCTTTCTTAGAGAGCCATCTGAGTGGTGCATCTCTGTGTCCACCATGTTCACTTAACCCAAGGAAAGACCATGTAACACGGAACGTTTAAGGCCACATTATTGAGCTGAGGCTTGTTTATAAATGCGTGTTCAGGGACTACTTTGTGCTGGATATGTTCACAAAGCATGTATCATCTGACATTTTGAGCAAAAGAAGAAAAAAAGAAAGAGAGCTTTTTTTGTTACTCCCTTCCCCACTTCGTATTGTCTTTTGTTTGGCTGTCTTGCTTGGCAGAATATTTAAGTCCTGCTTATCTTTCAAGGCTCAGGTCAGGATTATCATGGTGTCAAAATATTTAAATTGGAACTCTCCCAGAAAATCAAGGATGTGTTTGAAATCCTGTGCTTTCAAATCGCCAGTGCTGGCCAGCTTTGTGGATTTTCTGTCAGAGGGAGACCTGGTTTTGTTTTTACTTTTGTTGACCTTGATCTGTTGTATGTTTCCGGACACAATGACTGCTTGACCCTCATTAAGCCCTTAGCTCACTGGGACAAGGAGTGTTCTCAGGGCCCCCATGGGACCGCTGTGAGTTTCTGTCCTGGACTGAGTGTTGTCATAGAGGTCAATCTGCTCTCATTTGGTCTGAGTCGCCACATGCCTCTTATCACATGTACCTCTTGCTACATTGAGTGTGCTTTTGGTGTTTAAAGGTGTGTGTCATTTCTTACAACATGATCTTTAACACAAGCCAGATGCTTCATCTGGCACTTATTTGAAGATACAGTGATGGGTCCCCTTGCTGGGAAAAAAACCTGCTTGCAATGAGCTCAGGGAGAGGTAACAGTGTGTTGGTGTGTTGGCTTCTGATCTGGAGCATATAGATATGGCTGCAACAAATTTAACTGTCAAGATGCAAATAACAGGGACTTCCCTGGCGGTCCGGTGGTTAAGACTCCACACTTCCAATGCAGGGGGCGCTGGTTCCATTCTTGGTCAGGGAACTAAGAACCCACATGTAGGAAGGCATGGTCCAAAAAAGAAATAAATAATTTGTTTAAAGACGCGTGGGCCATTTGATGGATTTTCAGGGCTAATGCTGACTTTGCGAGTTTCACTACATGGACAGAATAACTACAGCCAAACTGCTGGTCTGCTGTAGTTGAACGGGCCTCTCACTGGTGCTCACTGAGCCTCTGTGATGCGCTGCTCTCAGCAGGCCTCCTCCTCACCCAGCTCCCACTTGGCAGCCCCCGTGGCTCTTCCTGCTGCTGGCGGGGCATCCCCAGCCACATCACCTGCTGAGTTATCTCTGTGCTCGCCACCCCTTTCCTCAGAGCTTGTCCTAAATTCAGACTCAGCATCTCCTGTCTCCCTCGCTCCAAACCCCACTCCCATTCCTGCTGCATGACTGCTGGTCATTTTGATGAAGAATTAGCGCCTTGGATGCTAATCCATGAATCTCTACAGAAGGCCTTGTGTTGAAAGCACATGGCCTGGATGGTCAGAATGTCCTCTTCCAATAAAAGACTTTGAGGGCAAAAATAAAGTTAGACAGCTCTCATAATGGTTTCCAAATCACCCCTGGAATGAGATAATAGTGATCATACAACTGGGTCTTCCTGCTGATGGCTGGTTGGTGCATGTATGCAGTAAAGTTAAGGCCTTGTTGGCAATTTCACTTTGTTATTAAAGAAACTCTCTAAAGTTGGTCTTCTCGTGTTTTTCTTGAACTTTCTGCCAATTTTCCCTCAGAATGTGGCTTTGTGACAGGAGTTGCCTTGGAAAAAGATCCTTCACCTTTTAATGATATTTATTTTCAAAGGCACTAAAACAATAATTTGTGGTGTCTTTATAATAGATTTTAAATGAATGCATAAATTTAGCTTTTATGTTATTATGAAGCTTTTATTTTCAGCTGTAAAGTAGGATTTTTATAGCTTTGTGGACTTAGGCAAGAAGAGATGTGTATCAGAGCTAATATAGATTTCAGCTTTTATGTGTTAAAATGTATAATATATTTATCAATGCAGGAAATTAATATTGTGCCTTTTTCCTTATAAAAATTGAAAATCAGTCATGATACTTTTTAATAGAGGTTAAATGAATAAAATCACCTTTTAACATAACAATCCGACATTCTCATTGTATCTTCCCAAGTGTGGTGCATGGCATGATGGTAAAACATTAACTTTGGTTAGTTATTAAGTCTGATTGTGAGAACTTTTGTTTCCCCTTAGAGTCTGTGTGCTCCAGGTCAGCTCTCGGTCTCTGTATTCTTGGCACCTAGCACATAGCAGACCTACAGTATATATATATATATATATAGGAGCCAACATATAATTTTGAGTTTGTTAGGCCTCAAGAGCTGTGATTTGTGGAAATAAAAGGACTTGGTGATAAGATTCTGTGAGCTTCCTGGGTGGCGCTAGTGGTAAAGGACCCGCCTGCCAATGCAGGGGATGTAGGTTTGACCCCTGGGTCAGGAAATTCCCCAGGAGGAGGGCATGGCAACCCACTTCAATATTCTTACCTGCAGAATCCCATGAACAGAGGAGGCTAGCAGGCTATAGTCTGTGGGGTCGCGAACAGTCAGACACAACGAAAGTGACTTAGCACATATGCATGATATGATTTTGTAAATCTGTGTGCAAGGGCAAAGGAGGGGCCTGATGTCTGATGAGTGCCTATTATATGCTAGGTATCCTGGTTGTCTATGGTACTAGCTTGAGTTCTATGGAATTATCTGTATGGATAGCACACCCTTAGCCCTTTAAGGGAGAAGGCAATGGCACCCCACTCCAGTACTCTTGCCTGGAGAATCCCGTGGATGGAGCAGCCTGGTAGGCTACAGTCCATGGGGTCACTAAGAGTCAGACACGACTGAGGGACTTCACTTTCACTTTTCACCTTCATGCATTGGAGAAGGAAATGGCAACCCACTCCAGTGTTCTTGCCTGGAGAATTCCAGGGATGGGGGAGCCTGGTGGGCTGCCGTCTATGGGGTTGCACAGAATCGGACACGACTGAAGCGACTTAGCAGCAGCAGCAGCAGCAGCAGCAGCCCTTTAAGAATAGGGGACAGACTCAGTCCTGTCATAGCCAAGCCTCTTGCCAGGAGAAACCACGAAGTGTTCCAGGTGCTTGGTGGTGGTTCCCTGATTTCAAGAACTTTCCAGGGCAGGGAATGACCTTGCATTGTTTCCAGGGTCCATTCTGACGGGGTTAGCCTTGGAAGAGTTTCTTGATCTTTGCCCAAGTCTTCCTGGTTCATTTCAGAGTCACTGTGGGCCCAGATGAGGCGAGGAAATGCTCCATCCCGGAAGTGCCAGTCAGGGTCATGAACCCACTTCTTTCTAATTATGTTCCAGGGTCAGGTTATCTGGAGCATGTCTTCCATGGGGAGAAAACTACTATCAAATCCAGCGTGAGCAACCCTAGACAAGCTTACCTCATCTTTCCGTGCGAATGAAAATTCTCATAACTACCTTGCAGGCTAAGAATGAGATGAGTTTATTTATATGCAACCTGCTGGCAGGCTATACCAGTTATCTGTTGTCCCAGGGATTTCTGGTAACAGATGACCACAAAACCACAGGGGCGTATAACAATAAGTGTTTATTGCTCTTGTGTTTGGTTCTGCTGGGGGTTGGCTAGATGGTTCTGCAGATCTAGGCTGGGCTTGCTTATATGTCTGTGGCTCGTCTACCTGTCGGCGGGCTGATCTAGGCTGAGACAAACCACACACCTCTCATTCTCTGTCAGGGTATCCTGGGCAGAGGTTCAAGAGAACTTACGTATAAACAGCTGATTCACTTTGCTGTACAGCAGAAACTAACGCAACAGTGTAAAGCAACTATATTCACTGCTCCCACCCTCCCCCCGCCACACTCCCCTCCAACAAAGATAAGAGACACTTTATTCCCCTAGTCCTTAGAGCAGGCTTGTCCTGTGACTTGCTTTGGCCAATCAGGTGATGGTGTTGCCAGTTCTGAGCCTCAAGAGACATCCCGGGCTCTGGATGTCATTGTAATTCCTCTGCTCCTCTGCCATTGCCATGTGGGTGTGCCTGGTCTGGATGTATGGGCAGAGCCGGGCCACCCCAGGCAACGCCAGCCTAGAACAGCTAATAGCAGCCAAGCTGGAGTCTCATGAGGGGTCCAGTCAAGACTCCAAAGCTGCCTCCTAGCCTCTGAGTGACCCAAGCACACAAGCTAAAAACACTTGTCATCTCTCACCATCTGTTTGTCGCTATTGATTAGACAGCGTTATTGCAGAAACAGTTAATGGATACTTGTGTCTACTGCCAGACAGTGAGCTGGGATTTAGAATGGTCCTGGATGCCCAGCATCTCTTTGCTCCCGTTCATTTTCAGAGCCTGGTCCTCCCGAATTCTTGGCAGTTAATGCAAGTGATCCAGTATGTTTTCAGCAAATGCCCTTTGTGCTTACATCAGCCAGAGCCAATTTCTATTTCCCACATTGAAGAATTCTGTCTAGTACTATGCAAAGATCATGCTGACTCTTATTATTATTCTTCCATTCCTGCCTCTGTTTGAACTGGCACTTATTGTCTTGAACTTGTTTCCTTCCTGAATGATACAGCGTCTGACACACTGTCTTCCCCAGGAAACCTCCCCTGACTAATTGGGAGGTGCCAGTCTGTCCTTGTATCTTCTCTTCTTTGAGAGCCAGCCTCTTCTCAGCCTCACTTGTCACTGTCCCCCACTATGCTCAAAGCAACCGTGAAGAAACTGCCATTGTTCTCAGAGAAGTGATTCATCTGTTGGATGTTTACAGAATTATCATTGTTCACGTCATCATTGCCCATTATAGAGAGTAACTGTGCAGTGGACACAGATGGTGTTGATTTAACCAATTTTTTGTACATCATGTAGATATTCTCTTGATTCAGGTGAGTGGATCAGCCCTTCAGTGATGATGAATAATCAAATACTAGACAGAGACAGGAAGCTGGTGGCCAGACTAATTTGCTTCCAAGGAGGTTGCCTGAGCTGAGTTGTGACATTAGAGTTGAAGAAGTGGATTGAGACCTTTGGCATATTGAAAAGAGTGAGGACCTTGGCACCAAAATGCTGAGTTTGCATCCTGGCTGTATGCCTTAGAAAAACAATTCAACCATTCCAGAAACCAGTTTCCTGAACTTTAAAATGGGGGCACAAACCAATACTCTTGCCGTGCATTGGTCAAAGTTGTTGTGACAGTCAGAAGACATGCAACTCACAAATATGCTTTGTAAAAAAAAAAAAAAAACTGTTGAAGAGCAAACGAATAATGATGAGCGCTGACTGTTGGGCTCCCTTGACCCCAGATTCACGTCTCTGGAGAGGCCACAAGGAGATGAGAGGTCAGCACAGGCCAGGAGTCTGGAGTCAGTGTCCAGGTAGTTACTGGTAAATCTAGTCCTGGTGTGGAACCAGGAGCCACACACTGGCCATGCTAGGCTGGCAGACAGGAGTGAGGAGGTTTCACTGTGGCGTGTGTCAGGGCGCAGGGCAGGGTAACGCCAGCCAGCATGGTGCTCTGATCCTGCTTAAGCAAGAACACTGGGAGAGAGTGAGTCCTCTAAGGTTAGTGGGGGAGTGAGCGTTAGAGGGGCTTGTATCAGAGAAGAACCGATTTTGGTCATGACTAGTAGGGACCTAGAATGTAGTGGCTAACACCATTATTCAAGATTCTATTTTCTCACCTAAAGAGAAGCCCTAATGCGGGCAATTGAGGACAGATGTAGTAGCTCCATGAACAGACTGAGGCTTCGAGAAATCCACTCTCTTCTTATGGTGTGACCCCTCTTTTTGCATTTTATTTATTTGTTATTTAAACTTAAAAAATTGAAGTATAGTTGATTTGTAACATAGTATTGGTTTCTAGTGCACAGCAAAGTGATTCAGTTGTATGTGTATATATATTATTTTCAGATTATTTTTCATTATAACTTATTACAAGGCACTTAGTATAGTTACCTGTGTTATACAGTAGGTTCTTGTTGTTTGTCTATTTTATGTGTATTCGTGTGTATAGGTTAATCCCAAACTACTAATTTATCCCTCCCCCACCTTTCCCATTTGGTAACCATGAATTTATTTTCTATGTCTGTGAGTCTCTTTCTGTTTTGTAACTAATTTCATTTGCACATATTTTTAAAGAGTCTTCTTATAACTTATAATGTATGATTTTGTCTTTCTCTTTCTGACTTACCTCACTTAGTATGATCATCCCTAGGCCCATCCCTGTTGTTGCAAATGGCACGATTTCATTCTTATTTATGGCTGAGTAGTATAGTGTGATCCTTTTCTTCCTAACCACTCAAAGTAGCTGCCAAGGCACTAGCCATTATGTCTGTATCTCAGGTAGGAGAGGGTATTCACCAGCTGAATGATTCGCCTTTAAAGACTTTCTCAGAAAATACTTTCCAGAGACTTCTGCTTGCATCTCATTGCTTAATGGAGGGGGCTAAAACTGTCTTTCTACCTGAGCATATTGTCACCTCAAACAGAATTGGGGTCCTATTAGTAGGGGAGGATGGGGGCAGTTTGCTGTCTCTTCCACAGATTCTTATGCTCTAACATGCCAATATCATGATGCGCAGTCCTCAGAGGGAAATGTGACATTTGGAAATAGTATAACATTGGAAATTCAGGCTGAGTCTGAATTTGGAGGACAGATCATCCTGGTTTCAAATTATACCATTTATACCATTGGTACATTTATACCAATGAATGGCACTTAAATAAAATGAAATGCAGCATACCCAGACTCACAAAGTGGAGAAAATGAGAGTCATCTTTTCTAGCTCTGATTTAAAGAACCCTATAATTCATTGATTCATCCATCCATTTATGTACATTATTAAAGTATATTAATTTATTTTGGGGAGAGATTCACTTGCCTCCCTGTCCACCTGCCGTTCCAGTTTTATTGAGATACAATTGACATATAACATTATGTAAGTTTAATGTGTACAGTGTGCTGCTTTAATGCACATATATATTGAGAAATGATCACCTTACCCATTACTTTTTGGTGTGTTGGGAACACTTAAGATCTACTTTCTAAAAGTATGGTGCGCCTCGGGAATTTCATCCTTGCGCAGGGCCGTGCTGTCTTCTCCACATTGTTCTAGCTTTAGTACACGTGGCAGTGAAACAAGCGCTTTCTAGTGTTCCTTGGGAATCTATCATGTACCAGGTACCATGTTAGTTTCTGACGAAACTTGGTGGGCTCACATTCTAATGAGGGAAGGGGGTCAAGGGGAGAGGCAGGTAAATGATTAATTATAGCAAAAGTCAAACGTTTCATGACACACTGTTGGTAAAGCCACACACTGTCTGTTGTTGGTGAGAATTGAAATTAGGGGAGGACATTTGGCAAGATTTATCAAAATTGTGGGGCTTCCCTGGTGGCTCAATGGTAGAGTCCGTCTGACAATGCAGGAGACATAGGTTTGATCCCTGGGTAGGGAAGATCCCCTGGAGAAGAGAACAGCAGCCCACTGCAGAATTCTTGCCTGGAGAATCCCATGGACAGAGGAGCCTGGCGGACTACAGTTCATGGAGTCACAAAGAATTGGACATGACTGAGTGAACAACAAAAACATTCAAAATTGCAAATGTACACACCTGTGGCCCCAGTGATTACACTTCAGGGAGTCTATCTGAAGGAAATAATGACAGAAAATATCAGAAGCAGGAGGTTAGTTATTGTAGCATCATTTATAAAACAAAAGACTGGGGGCAACCATAATGTTCCTAGATTATGGCCCCTCCATGTAATGAAATGCCACAGAACTCTCTGCAAGAGTGAAGCTTGAAACAGAAAAATCTCCAGAATAAAGTATAAATGCAGACCAGTGTGAAAAGATTTGTGTAAAAAAGAGGGAAGAAATGACACAGTTAAGTGTGTAGACATAGAATATCTCAGGAAGGACACTGAAAGCATTGTTAGTTGCCTCTCTGGAGGAGACTAGGTGTCTATAGGGTTAGGGTTTTACATTCTTTTACCTTTCAAATAACCAATTGTGTGAACATGTTACTTTTCAAAAAGTACAGTTTAAACTTTTAAAAAAGAGCTAGTTACATTGAATGAGCAAAGTATGAACAGAAGTGTGCACTGTATAAAGTGCTACTGGGGTGCTAAGTGGATTTGTGTATTCTAATTATCAGTTCAGTCAGTCAGCATCTCATGGGGAGAGTTGGTGTCAGAACAGGTAACGTTTACTTATGTGTTTGTTCTTGGCTGTGCGGGGTCTCCGTTGGTGCGTGCGGGCTTTCTCTAGCCGCAGTCAGTGGGGGCTCCTCTCTAGTCCCTGCGCCCGGGCTTCTCTTGTTGCAGAGCACAGGCTCTGGAGAATGTGGGATTCAGTGGGATCCTTCATGCCCCGAGGCCTGTAGGATCTTCCCAGAGCAGGGCTCCAACCTGTGTCCTCTCCCTTGACAGGCGGATTCCTAACCACTGGATCACCAGGGAAGTCCAGAATAGATAACTTTTAATATCCTTAGAATCTTGTGCTTCTGTGACAGTTAGAGGTGACATTAGAAGATGCCTGAATTCCTTTCAAATGCCGGAACTGTGTGATTCGATGGTTTTAAGAAATCAGAGGTTTGCATCTATGTGAGTGGGGGAGGGAGAGCTTTAATAATTAAATGCTAGGAGCACTCCCAGGAACCATCCCATCAACAGGGAAAGACAGTTAATTTATGCACATCTTCTTCCCGCTGCAGAGGGAGGCAGGCTGCTTCCTCTGCTGATGGGTGTGGCGCTGCCTGCTTGCTGCTCAGGTACAGCTCTGCATCTTTAAACCAAACCCTGGCGAGTAAATTTAGTACCAGAAGTGGGAGGCTTCTGAATAATTAAAGATTTTCCCTTTGTTTTCTTGATCTATACATTTTTCTGAGCACACCAGCTATTTTGTTAGCCTCCCACTGCGGGAAAGATGCAACTTTGTGACTTTGGCAATTGTCGAGGAGGTTTGAAAAAAAAAAAAGCTTAGCCAAGATTTATTAGGTGATTTATCTCAGTTCTTAATAAACCAAGGAAGAAATGTTAGGAGCCAAGGAGAAGCATTGGGAAAAACAAGCCAAGGCCAGAGACAAAAAAAGCAGAGAAAAAAGATGCTTGCCTGCAGCAAAACAGGATGCTAGGGTGACCGCCAGCCCAGACTCTTTCGGGAGGCTGGGCCTCCCCCAAAAGAAGCTCCCAAACTGTCTAGGAAGTCTCCCCCTCTTGCACGAGACCAGACTTGGGGCAGGCCCAGTGAATGTGCAAAGCACATGCTGACCTAATTCACCAGAGTTCAGCTGCAGCGGGGCTTCTGGGTACCACAGTCTCTTCTAGTTTCTTGCACAGAGTTTTGTGACCTCGATGTGGTCAGATTTGCTAGGGTTTTCATCCCAGTCTGAAAGTTGGAGTTTATACACAAGTCACCCTTCACACCTTTCCATTTTAATCCCTCAGCCTTCTCAGAGAGGTTTAAGGAAGGGAGGGGAGTCTCATTCACTGCCAGACCCCTGGGCTGCCTGCTGGGTGAGCAGGAATCAGGAATGTCTGCTGTACATTTGAGATGATTCCCACTGAAGGATTCCACCTCCCCTCAGCCAGGCGGAAAGACCCCAGGTTCCCAAGTTCAGATGCTGTTGAGAGGGGCATTTCCTGGAGAGGCCTAGTGGTCCAGCTGCCCCTGCCCCCGACTCGACCTCCACCCCTGAATTTCAGAGGAACAGTGAATCTGCTTCTTACCAGACTAGGTCTTCCACACAAAACTAAACTAACCTCCGCCCCATGCCTTGAACATTTTTTATCATGAAAATATATATCTATATATAACAAAATGAACCATTTAAACCACTTTTAAATATATATTCCATTAAGTGCATTGACATAATTGCACACCCATCACCACCATCCAGAACTTTTCATCTTCCAAACCGAAGCTCTGTATCTGTAAAGCAGTTAACTCCCCACCCCCCTCCCCACCCCCCCCCCCCCCCGCCCCGC
>SJYV01037628.1:0-10414 GCA_006410875.1 Neotragus pygmaeus | reverse complement strand
CAATGTCTATTTTCACTTGGTAAAGCAAAATTAACTCTATTATAGAAGAAAAAGAATTAAATGAACTAGAGAACAATTTGTTCATTTAAATGTTTTATTATTTTTCCTTTTAAAAACATTTTATTGAAGTTTAGTTTATTTACAATGTTGTCTTAATTTCCACTGAACAGCAAAGTATTACATACATATATCTGTATACTAACATTCTTTTACATTTGGTTTATCACAGGACATTGAATATTGTTCTCTGCTATAGAGTAGGACCTTGCTATTTATTCATTCTATATATAATAGTTTGCAACAATTATTATATAACAATAATCTCAAGCTCCCAACACATCCCTCTCCCATTCCCTTCCCCCTGAGCAACAATAATTTCCATTCGTTTTTTTAATTTTTAAAACTATTATTGAAATATAGTTGATTTACAATGTTGTATTAGTTTCAGCAGTACAGCAAAGCGAATCAGTTATACATATCCATATATACACTCTTTGTTTAAATTCCATAAATAAATAAATGTTGCATTATACATTGGTATATTTGACTTAGGTAAAAATGCACATTATTATACATTACACATAATGTATCCTTTAATAAACTAATAAAATTAGTAGTGTGTTATCATTAAAAATATNCCATATATACACTCTTTGTTTAAATTCCATAAATAAATAAATGTTGCATTATACATTGGTATATTTGACTTAGGTAAAAATGCACATTATTATACATTACACATAATGTATCCTTTAATAAACTAATAAAATTAGTAGTGTGTTATCATTAAAAATATCTATGCAAGTGCTCCCACTCATTTATCCTGTCTGACCTTCTGTTCCATAAATTTTGGATGAATTTCTCAATCAATGTTTAAGAGCAAACAAAACCCTGGTGACTCTTTGAAAAGGCCTCTCTAAACCTGAAATGGAGGCTGGCTGTCAAAGCCAAGTTTTGATTTCTTTTCAGCTTTCAAGTTTTAACTTCTCTCAGAAAGCAAAGCTTTTGAAAAACTGTAAAAGTACTAGTTGCTCAGCTGTCTACGACTTTTTGGGACCCCATGGATTGTAGCCTGCCAAGCTCCTGTGGCCATAGAATTCTCTGAGTAAAAATACTGGAGTGGGTCACCATGTCCTTCTCCAGGGGAATTTCCTGATCCTTGGATCGAACCTGGGTTTCCTGCATTGCAGGCAGATTCTTAACCATCTGAGCCACTGTGGAAGTCAATAAATACAAGTTTACTCAACTAGAGGAGAACAAGAGATACATATTCTGCTATATGAATGGGGAGAATTAATGTAGAATAGAGTGGCTAAGGTTGGTGATGGGTGTGGGGAAACATAAAGACAATTGTTATCTAATTACAGCATTGACTAGTGCTAACTAGAATTTTAAGAACTAGAATCACGTCCTACAAACCGGATGTGAAATCTATAGAGGCAAAATAATCAGACTGATTTTTTTTTTTAACCAAACCAGAAGTAATAAAAATCGTGATGATCATTTTGACATTTTTCTTGTCACATATTTTTGGAGCAATAAAATGTATTTAGAATTACAATTCTGATTGGATTTATTGTTGTTCAGTCACTCAGTAATGTCCGACTCTTTGAGACCTTGTGGACTGCAGCACACCAGGCTTCCCTGTCCCCACCTTCTTCCAAAGTTTGCTCAAACACATGTCCATTGAGTCAGTGATACCATCCAACCATCTCATCTTCTGTCATCCCCTTCTCCTACCTTCAATCTCTCTTTTCCAATGAGTCAGCTCTTTGCATCATGTGGCCAAAGTATTAGAACTTTAGCTTCAGCATCAGTCTTTACAAATAAGTATTCAGGGTTGATTTTCTTTAGGATGGACTGGTCGGATTTCCTTGCTGTCCAAGCGACTCTGATGAGTCTTCCACAGCACCACAGTTTGAAGGCTTCAACTCTCTGGTGCTCAGTCTTTTTTATTTTTATTGTTCAGCTGTCACATCAGTACATGACTACTGGAAAAACTATAGTTTTGACTATACGGACCTTTGTAAGCAAAGTAATGTTGTAAAATCTCTGCTTTTTACCAGTGTTCATGGGGTTCTCAAGACAAGAATGTTGAAGTTTTTTGCCATTCCCTTCACCAGTTGGATTTATTAAGAATTCACTTTTTGGACAATGATAAGCAGCAGGTTACTTGAATATACCTCACAAACCCAAAATAATTTTAATTGCTAAATAACAGATAATAAAACTTTNGTTGAAGTTTTTTGCCATTCCCTTCACCAGTTGGATTTATTAAGAATTCACTTTTTGGACAATGATAAGCAGCAGGTTACTTGAATATACCTCACAAACCCAAAATAATTTTAATTGCTAAATAACAGATAATAAAACTTTAGATTTTAAATAAATGACATAGAAATGATCTTGAAATAAGTAGAGCTTCATATGTCCCCTAGTGGCTCATATGTTAAAGAATCTGCCTATGATGAAGGACACCTGGGTTCAGTCCCTGGGTTGGGAAGATAAACTGGAGAAGGGAACAGAAACACACTTCAGTATTCTTGCCTGGAGAATTCCTGGAGAGAGGAGCTAAGCAGGCTACAGTCCATGGGGTCCCAAAGATTAGACACAGCTGAGTGACTTGACTTTCATGTTAACCACTAAGTTTTTAACCAAATTTTATCTAAACTTTCTTCTCTAGAAAACTCCAGCTGTGGTAAAAGCATTAATTTATTCAAATAAGTGCAACATATGCTAAAAATCTCATGACTCTTACATTTTAATTCTCTTGCTTACACTGGCGCCTTGGTTTGCATGACTCCTTGTTCGCTTTTACGTAAAAACTATATTTCCTTCCCAGTTCAAATCAATTCTTAATATTTCTCATTAATAGTTCATGCAACCAACATTGGCTTCCCAGGTGGTACTAATGGTAAAGAACCTACCTGCCAATGTAGCAGACACAAGAGATGGGAGTTTGCTCCCTGCGCTGGGAAAATACCCTGGAGTAGGAAATGGCACCCCACTCCTGTATTCTTACCTGGAAAATTATATGGGCAGAGGAGCCTGGCAGAGTAATCCATGGGGACCCAGAGTCGGACTTGGCTGAGCAGAACAACCTACATTAGGTTTTATTCTTCAAAGTGTTGCCTGCTAGATACATTTTTTTCTCATAGAACCTAGTTTCACAGTTAGATTGTAACACTACAGAAGATAGATGGCTATTGTTGTACTTCTTATTTATTTAAGACCTAAAATAAATCATCAATTGAGCATGTATTGAGGTTTTTTCTAGATAATGTTAAATTAGGAAGAAATTTTGATTAAATCTACATTAATAAATGCTTATATTTTTGTAAAGTATGCTCATTATGGAATTATTAAACAGCTTTTGTATGTGTGTCTTTGTGTGGGGAAGAGAAAAATAGAACATAGGATACTCACTTTCTATTAAGTGAAAGTTCTTCAGTTGAGTCTGACTGCAACCCGATGGACTATACAGTCTATGAAATTCTCCAGGCCAGAATACTGGAGAGGGTAGCCTTTCCCTTCCCCAGGTGATCTTCTCAACACAGAGATCAAACCCAGGTCTCCTGCCTTGCAGGTGGATTCTTTACAAACTGAGCTATCAGGGAAACTATGAGGGAATATTTCATTTTCTATGAAGCATGCAATAACTTAAGAGAATCTCCATAAAACAAAGAGACAGTATTGCTTAATTTTTTTCAAATTAATTTATTAAAATATATTATCAAAATGAAAATATTTATGTCCTTTTTCACAAAGATAATATGATACTATTTAATAGTTCTAGCAATACCAAAATGTTAAATTTTATTGTTTTCTTTTACTAAATATATCCCCTCTCTCTTTTTCTCTCTGTTTTCCTTCTCTCTTTCTGTCTCATCTATTTCTCTCCCTGACTGTCTAAATAATGGCATACATACATCGCAAACTGGCATCTGTATTTACATACATAGACATAGTTATGTACACAAAGGGACTTTCTATGGCAAGTTCTCTTTTCATTTAGCAATGTATCCATCTTAAATATACTTTTATGTTCTAAGTTAAAGACGGTGCTAGAAAAAGATCACACAGAGTGCATCAGACAGCCAAACATTTATTTATAATATTTTTTATGATTGTCTCACTTGCCATACCAGCTATTAAATACTTCCAATATCAACTTTTCGAATAAATATAACTGACCCTTAATTAATAGTTTCATAAAACTCTATTTTCCAGACTTTTCTTGTTTATTTAATCAATCCAAAATTGTTGGTTCCAGATATTTCTAATTTGAGAAATCTTATTTTAAACATTTTTTTAAAAAATAACATAGTATACTGGGCTCATATCTCCTTGGGAAAAATTTAGCAAGTGGAGTGAATGGCTCAAATAAATTTTGACACATATTTTCAGAATGTCCTCCAAAGTGCAGTTCTAATTTGCATACTCTGACTCCAAGATTGCATTAGACTGTCTCTTTCCCCTAATCTGCCCTAGCAAATCCCCACAACAGATCAGTACATTTCTTACAGTCAGTTATTCTATACTGATACATCATTATCACTCAAAGTTCAGAGTTCATATTAGGATCCCTCTTGGGGCTGCACATGCTAAGGACTTGGAAAAATGTAATCACATGTATCCACCACTGTAGTATCACAAAGCCATGCAAACCTTTGACATAAGTGCCATAAAAATCTGTGCTTCACTTATTCATCCCTCCTTCCTCCTAACCTCTGGAAACCACTGATCCTTTTATGATCTCTATGTATTTGCTTTTTACAGAGTGTCACAGTTGAGCAATCTGAAGTTGGGGAAATCATACAATATGTATTCTTTCCAAATCGACTTCTTTCATTTAGTAATATGCATCTGAAGTTCTTAATATGTCTTCATGATTTCATGGTTCACATATTTTTAATATTGAATAATACTCCATTTTTAAGATATGTCCCAGATTTTTTTTTAATCCATTAAGCTATAGAAGGACATCTTGTTTCCTTTCAAATTTTGACAATCATGAATAAAGCTGCTATAAACATTCATGTGCAAGCTTTTGTGTGGACATGTTTTTAACTCCTTTGGATAAATACCACAAAGCATGATTGCTGGATCATCTGACAAAATTCTGTCTAATTTTGCAAGAATATTCTAAACTGTTTACCTAAATATCTGTATCTTTTTGCATCCCCACAAGAAATGAATGAGAATTCTTGTTGTTTTACATCATCACCAGAATTTTATGTTGTCAATGTTTTTGCTTTTCACTGTTCTCATAGTCCATGATGGCTTAGATGGTAAAGAATCTGTCTGCAGTGTTGGAGCCCTGGGTTTGATCCCAGGCTTGGGAAAATCCCCTAGAGAAGGTCATGGCAACCCACCTCAGTATTCTTGCCTGGAAAATCCCACGGACAGAGGAGCCTGGCGGGCTACTGTTAATTGGGTTGCAAAGAGTTGGACACAACTGAGCGACTAGGCAGCAGTAGGTATATAGTGGCACCATATTGTTATTTTAATTTTCAATTCCCTAATGACCTATGAAGTTGTGGAGCTTTGTATATTTATTTGACATTTGTTTGTATATTCTTTGGAAGATGTCCAGTTTTTTGCACATTTTTGATTGAGCTATTATTTTTCTTATTGCTGAATTTTGAGTTCTTTATATATTTTTGTTAGTCAGATTAGGGCAAAAAAAGGGGCTCAAAATGGAAGTCAGAGGAAATGTTGACCAGAAAATTCATGTGGAAGGTGAACAAAGACATGAAAAAGCCTGCCAAATAGTAAGCCATAGACCGGAATGAAGACTTCTGGAAGGAAAACGTGCCCAACACATTCTCTTCCCTGATTAGTCTCAGATTTTTTGTGGCTCAGCTGCTAAAAAATCAGTGCCTGTGATATGGGAGACCTGGGTTCTGTCCCCAGGTTGAGAAGGTTCCCTGGAGAAGGGAAAGGCTCCCCACTCCAGTATGCTGGCCTGGAGAATTCCATGAACAGTATAGTCCATGGGGTCGCAAAGAGCTGGACACGACTGAACAACTTTCACTTCACTATGCCCTATTTACATTCCCTTTGCTTATTGATCTCAGACTCATGCTTAATTTCACAGGGTACAACCAGTCAGGTGCTAAGGATAGCCCAGGGGAGGAAACAAAATATTAAAAAAGGAAGCCAAAACAAGACCATACCACTTCTGGGGGGTTGGTCCCCTCACATCTCAAGAGTGTACTGCTTACTGCTTAATAAATCTTGCCTGCCTGAGATATCCTGGTCTGCCATTTTGATTCTTTGATATAATGAGACAAGAACTGAGGGAAAAAAGAACTGACCCAACAATTTGAATTAAAAAGTCCTTTATTAGATGTGTCTTTTGCAAACATTTTCTCCCAACTGTGGCTTATCCTTGTTACCAAGTTCAAGTTCACTCAGGTCGTCATACAAAAGGCCAATGAATCTGACACAAGATGCTGAAGCAAGGAATACGGCTTTATTTGGAAAACCAGCTGACAGAAAAGATGGCAGATTAATATCTCAAAACAACCATCTCATCTTGGTCTGGATGCCAGGATCTTTTATGGATCAGAGATAGTGGAGATGAGGAAACAAGTAAAAAACCATTAATCATGCAAATATCTCCCAGAATTGCAAGCCTCAGGCAGGGGGCTGTGTGTTAGTCTCTTCTTTCTGACAGGCATTCACAAATGGGCAGGGTCAGATTATCTCCTGTGCACTAAACAAAGGCACTTTAGTTTAGGGGTCAGGCAAAGAGACAGGATTCTCTGAGGCAGGTCATCATGAATGATTATAATAACAAAAGCAACTGTAATTAAAAAAAAAAGTTCCAAGATATAGTCAAATTAACCCTTCCCTGTTACATCTTTCTATTGTCTTGATGGTTACAAAGCAGAATTTTAAAACAGTAAATTTAAATTTATCAATTTTTTTTTTTTTTCATTAATTGTGCCTTTGGTATTGCACTTTAAAAACTGTATTTGTGGTTAGGCTTTAAAACGTTTAAAATATTTAATTAGTCAAAAATATAGTTATGGAAAGAAGTCAGTCAGACAAATATTTTAATATTTCTCCATCCAAATTCTCTAAATTTATGCACATATTTTTGTTAGTATATTAAAAATTCCAAACAGGTCAGGAAATAAATCTTATGAAATTGTAGAATAGGAACTAAAACATATCTTCAAGGATATTTGTATGAAAATCATGCACATATTATGTAGTATCTACAACTTTTGGTTCACTAAAAATATTTACTGGGTATCTAACTTTGGTACTAAATATATAGGCTTTCCTTGTAACTCAGACAGTAAAGAATCTGCCTGCAATGAAGGAAACCCAGGTTTGCTCTCTGGGTTGAAAAGATCCCTTGAAGAAGGAAGTGGCAATACACTCCAGTTTTCTTGCCTGGAGAATTCCATGGGCAGAGGAGCCTGGCAGGCTACAATCCATAGGGTTGCAGAGTAGAACATGACTGAGTGGCTAACACACACACACATATACACATGCACTAAGTATATAATGACAAATAAAATATATCCCCTTTATTTGTGAATTTACAACTAAAAGGATAAAAAATAGAGTATGCTAAGTTAAATAGAGGGAAAATGATTGAATATGTTTGTGAGACATCTTCAATACTAAGATTAAAATGGAAGAGAATTATGAAGGAACCAATCATAAACATTTATAATTTTTAAGACGAGATCTCTAGTCTTTCCCATTCCATTTTCTTCTGTTTCTTCCTATTGATCATTTAGGAGGGCTTTCTTATCTCTCCTTGTGATTCTTTCATATGCTGCATTCAAATGGATGTATCTTTCCTTTTTCCTTTGCCTTTAGCGTCTCTTTTTTTCACAGCTATTTGTAAAGCCTTCTCAGAAAATCATTTTGCCTTTTTGTATTTCTTTTTCTTGGGGATGATTCTGATCACCACTTCCAATAAATTGTTATGAACCTGCATCCATAGTTCTCCAGGCACTCTGTCTATCAGATCTAATCCCTTGAATCTATTTCTCACTTCCACTGTATAATAGTAAGGAATTTGATTTAGGTTATACCTGAATGGTCTAGTGGTTTTCCCTACTTTTTTCAGGTCTGAATTTTGCAATAATTTGTATCTTACCCATGAAAAATCAGTTGCTTTGTCTTTTGTATTTGTCTTTTCCTTTTAACATTTCAGTGCATGTTGAAGCTGTAGAGGAAACATCTATTTCTGCTTTATTGAATATGCCAAAACCTTTGACTGTGTGGATCACAATAAATTGTGGAAAATTCTGAAAAAGATGGGAACACCAGACCATATAACCTGCCTCTTGAGAAGTCTGTATGCAGGTCAGGAAGCAACAGTTAAAACTGAACATGGAACAACAGACTGGTTCCAAATAGGAAAAGGAGTACGTCAAGGCTGTAGATTGTCACCCTGCTTATTTAACTTCTATGCAGAGTACATCATGAGAAAAGTTGGGCTGGAAGAAACACAAGCTGGAATCAAGATTGCCAGGAGAAATATCAATAACCTCAGATATGCAGATGACACCACCCTTTTGGCAGAAAGTGAAGAACTAAAAACCTCTTGATGAAAGTGAAAGAGGAGAGCGAAAAAGTTGGCTTAAAGCTCAACATTCAGAAAATGAAGATCATGACATCTGGTCCCATCACTTCATGGGAAATAGATGGGGAAACAGTGAAAACAGTGTCAGATTTTATTTTGGGGGGCTCCAAAATCACTGCAGATGGTGACTGCAGTCATGAAATTAGAAGACGCTTACTCCTTGGAAGAAAAGTTATGAGCAACCTAAACAGTATATTCAAAAGCAGAGACATTATTTTGCCAACTAAGGTCCGTCTAATCAAGGCTATGGTTTTTCCTGTGGTCACGTATGGATGTGAGAGTTGGATTGTGAAGAAGGCTGAGTGCTGAAGAATTGATGGTATTGAACTGTGGTGTTGGAGAAGACTGTTGAGAGTCATTTGGACTGCAAGGAGATCCAACCAGTCCATTCTGAAGGAGATCAGCCCTGGGATTTCTTTGGAAGGAATGAGGCTAAAGCTGAAACTCCAGTACTTTGGCCACCTCATGAGAAGAGTTGAGTCATTGGATGAGACTCTGATGCTGGGAGAGATTGGGGACAGGAGGAGAAGGGGATGATTGAGGATGAGATGGCTGGATGGCATCACAGATTCAATGGACGTGAGTCTGAACAGGGAGGCCTGGTGTGCTGCGATTCATGGGGTCGCAAAGAGTCAGACACGACTGAGGGACTGAACTGAATGAACTGAAATTGTAGAGAGTTTTCTGCAAGTTGATTCTATCCTTTTTAAGATCCTTAAACAGGTACATCAGAAACAACAAGTAAATTTATATAGAATTATTGGCTTTTTCCATGAAGCAAATGTCTTTGTGACACAATGTATGTGATATAAAAAGAAATGAAGAACATTTCCTGGTGATCTGGAAGGAGTGGAGGGATGGGGAAGGGTGAGAGAAGATAAGCTGTGAGCTGACTCACTCAGAAGTTCCAACTGAAGTAATTTTGTTTTTTCTCCCAATGATTGCCCCACTCACCACTCTATATCTATAGACAGAGCCAGGAGCATGTCCTGACTTTCTTCAGGGAAGGGTTATAATTCATGTATTTGGAATTATAACTTTCATTATTTTCTTCATAAATGTAATTTCTATTTTTCTTCCTGTACTACCTGTGGGCAATTTAATACTATGATGTCCTTGTTTTGTTTTTAGTAGTTATGGTTTCTTACACTGAAATATGTTTTCTATAATTTCAGTAACATGAACCTAGTTCTTATTTTCACTTGTGCCTGTATGCAAATGACCAGGTTTCCATAAATAGTTTAGCAAAACTTATGAACACAAATACATGTATAATTCAAGAGACAAAGATGCCTTGGATTGAAACCCAACATTAATAGCATTAAATTGTCATTTTTCAAGGTTGGGATTGCCTAATTAAATGACTAGTTCTAAAATCATTAAATTATTATAGTTAAGTGTGTTTTGGATGACATTCTGAAAGCACTTAAATCTATTGGTTTAGCTAAAGAGATGAGGTAAAATACTAAATTATTTTGATTATTTAAATTATTCAATATGTTATAAAACATATTTCTTGGCATTTTACTAACAAGCATGTGTTAAAATACTAACTACATAAACAGTCATGCATATAAAAGTATAAATAAATGTTAATATTCTCAGAATATTAGCACAATAAATATTAATGTCCCTCAAACAGGAAAAGCAGAGAATTGGACAACAGCAAATGGCTATATTGAATATTACCATTTATGAGTCATTATTCAAATTTGAGAGCAAAATAATTTAAGGAATCCTAAAAGCATTCCCTGGTGGCTCAGACGGTAAAGCATTTGCCTACAATGCGGGAGACCC
>SJYV01037626.1:0-68694 GCA_006410875.1 Neotragus pygmaeus | reverse complement strand
GGATTCATGTCAATGTATGCCAAAACCAATACAGTATTGTAAAGTAAAATAAAGTAAAAGAAAAAAAAAAGCAACTATAATTCAAAAGAAAAAAGATCCATAAGCCAAAAAAAAGAAAGATCTGCAGACACTTGAACATGATGCTTTTACTGCAAACTGCATATGGAGAAAATTGTGTAAAGACAATTGCTGAAATAGTTTCTTTAGAATCAAAGCATGACAAATGCTCTAAACATTGATTAGCAAGTGGTTTAAGTTTTTTTGCACACATACACATAAACACACGCATAGTGGAGTAATAGTTCTTAAAAAGAATGAAGAAATGAAGTTTAGTTCTTCATATATTTTCTGGATGTATCAGTTCAGTTACATATATATTATATACACACTTCATACCTTTGTACATAAACATATGTGCATATGTGTATATACATACATACTCACACAGACACACACCACACTGATATGGAATGTTTGACCTATTGACAAGTAGATTAAAATTTGATTCAGAGATAAATGTGTATACTATATTCTCACTTGTGTAAAAGTAATTTAAAAACCCATGTGTATGGTTGTGTGCACACAGACACACAAGCCTGGTTTCTGGATATCTTCAAGCATCTAGAGAATTCAAACAGGGTATCAAGAAGAGATATGCATATATTTTGTAGTATAAAATGCAATTTATTTAAAAATATAATGGAGTACTGAATAGAAATCCTCATGAAAAAAGAATTTGGGGGAAACAAAATTCAGGTCCTCCATTATAGTACTTTAGTTATTTAAGATAACAAAGTTGACTTTACTATCCTTTGCATTTTCCTTCACATGCCCTGATGTTTCAAGTTGTCTGCGTCTCCATTGGCCTGCTCTCACCTGCCTCCTCTGTGTGTCCTCTGTGAAGCTCTGCATTCAGAATTAAATACAAAATACCAAGTGTGGTTTGACCCACACAGACTAAATCAGAGCTGTTGCCTCCTTGTCCTGAAACTCAACCAGTGTTAATATAGCCAAAGAACAGAAACATTGCAAGTGGACTAAATTCCATGTGAATGAAGTTTGAGTGTGATTTAAGTTTTCCCAACTCTAGTACCTGTCTTATCTACCATTTTATCTCTGTACAGTTGGTCCCCAAGACACAGGATTGGAGTCTGACCTGACATTCTTCATTTTTAACCATTTTCCACTCCCATTCTTTGGCCCCTCCCCAGGTCCACTTCAACCACAGCCCCTCACCACCGCTTCCATGCTTAGAAGATGTTTCCAGACTGAGCCTTGCCTGTGTTACATATATATATGTGTGTGTGTATACATATATATCGGAGAAGGCAATGGCATCCCACTCCAGTACTCTTGCCTGGAAACTCCCATGGATGGAGGAACCTGGTAGGCTGTAGTCCATGGGATCGCTGAGTCAGACACGACTGAGCGACTTCCCTTTGACTTTTCACTTTCATGCACTGGAGAAGGAAATGGCAACCCACTCCAGTGTTCTTGCCTGGAGAAGCCCAGTGATGACGGAGCCCAATGGGCTGCCGTCTGTGGGGTCGCACAGAGTCGGACACGACTGAAGTGACTTAGCAGCAGCAGCAGCATATATATATATATACATATATACATGTATATTTTCCCACTGTGTCACCAATAGTGCCCATCAGGACTCCTTTTCCAGTAAGAGCTGATTGGTCGAAAACGGCTTCCAGTAACTCAGCCTTTGTTTTGTAGAAACATTATTGCAACATTGTATAACACTTCAGAAATGTTTCAAATTTAGGCTGGCTGGTGATTTAGCAGCCGAGGGGGCTAGCATATGGAGTCTGCTATGCTCAAGAGGCTGTGGTTTTATTTCTGGCACCTCCAGGCAAGTCAGGATTAACAACAAGGGGCACCTTCTCAGAACTAAGAGGGCCAGGCCATCATGTGTGGGTACCTCTTTTCAAGGAGCAGCTCAAGTCTTGTGGGCATAGGAGAGAGAAAAAAACTGGACATCCCAAGGCAATCAGGTTCTAAAAGGCTGAGTATAAACATCCTTCATTTATTCATTCAAATTTAGCATTTACATTGTTCCAGGAACAGAGTTGTTTAAGGTACAGAAGACCTAGATTCTACCTTCAAAGCATCCATATTCTAATAAAGTATGAAAGCTAAAAAAGTGAAAGTCGCTCAGTTGTGTCTCATTCTTTGTGACCCCATGTCCAGTAGCCTGCCAGGCTCCTCTGTCCACGGAATTTTCCAGGCAATAATACTGGAGTCAGTAGCCTTTCCCTTCTCCAGAGGATCTTCCTGACCCAGGGATTGAACCCGAGTTTCCTGCTTTGCAGGCAGATTCTTTACTATCTGAGCCCACTAGGGAAGACCTTCTAATCAAGGATACAGGAAAGGGAATACAAATTACAGACGAGCTCCAGAACCGCAAGCTGTGGGGATGCTGTGTGCAGCTGAGAATGAGGCGTTGCGAATATGGTCATTGATTTGAGTTTAGGTTCTTCTTCTAAATTTATGAGTCTATGCTGCTGCTGCTAAGTCGCTTCAGTCAAGTCCGACTCTGTGTGACCCAATAGACAGCAGCCCACCAGGCCTCCCCGTCCCTGGGATTCTCCAGGCAAGAACATTGGAGCGGGTTGCCATTTCCTTCTCCAATGCACGTAAGTGAAAAGTGAAAAGGAAGTCGCTCAGTCATGTCTGACTCTTACCGACCCCATGGACTGCAGCCTACCAGGCTCCTCCATCCATGGGATTTGCCGGGCAAGAGTACTGGAGTGGGCTGCCAGTGCCTTCTCCATATGAGTCTGTACTCAGTGACAATTTATTAAGAATCCTATACAGTATAAGCAGAGAAGGCAATGGCACCCAACTCCAGTACTCTTGCCTGCAAAATCCCATGGATGGATGAGCCTGGTGGGCTCCAGTCCATGGGATCGCGAAGAGTCAGACACGACTGAGTGACTTACCTTTCACTTTTCAGTTTCATGCATTGGAGAAGGAAATGGCAACCCACTCCAGTGTTCTTGCCTGGAGAATCCCAGGGATGAGGGAGCCTGGTGGGCTGCCGTCTATGCGGTCGCACAGATTTGGACATGACTGAAGCAACTTAGCAGCAGCAGCAGCATACAGTATAAGAGGGGAGAAAGACTTCAGACAAAAGGAACTCCATGCAGAATTCCTGTACATAATACAGAAAAAAAAGGTGATGTATTAGAAGTTATGAGTATCTTTCACCCAGCTTGTCTGAGAGACTCTGTTTGATCATTGGTTCATCCACAGAGCCCCATGTGTTTAGCCTTCTGGAGAAACATTCCCTTGCTCCTAACTGGGCACCCATACAAAGCTGGAGTCTGGTACATCATCCCAGCACTGTCCAGTGTGTTCCTGAGCCCCGCTGGTGATTAAGTTTTCATGATACTGACTAATTTCAAATTTGAAGGCAGGAGGAGGTTCAGCCAGTCTGGCTTTGCTCATTATTAGCTGTGAGAGTTTACACCATTCTCTAAACCCTGGAAACCTCATTTTCCTCATTTGTTGAAGGTGGATGAACACTCATACCTGCCTGATGGGGACAGTACCAGGATCAAGGTGCTCACCAGAATGGAATGGGCTCAGTGGTTTATAAAGCACTTTGAAAATAAGAGTAGCCACGTATGAATATAAGAGTTGGACCATGGAGAAGGCTGAGCGCCAAAGAATTGAAGCTTTGGAATTATTGTCCTGGAGAATACGCTTAAGAGTCCCTCGGGCTGCAAGGAGATCAAGCCAGTCAATCCTAAAGGAAATCAACCCTGAATATTCATTGGAAGGACTGATGCTGAAGTTGAAGCTCCAACACTTTGGCCACCTGATGTGGAGAGCTGACTCATTGGAAAAGACCCTGATGCTGGGAAAGATTGAGGGCAAAAGGAGAGAGGCTGGCAGAGGAGGAGATGGTTCGATAGGATCGCCGACCCAATGGAGACAAATTTGAGCAAACGCTGGGAGGTAGCAGAGGACAGGGGAGCCTGGTGTGCTGCAGTCCATGGGGCTGCAGAGAATCGGGCATGACTCAGCAACTAAACGACAAGAACAGCAACCACGGAGCAGCAGTTATCTTGCAACTTCCATTGTTAACAGCAGTGATGATTTGAGACTCACCCCAAGGCTCCTGGTTTCATATTGTGACTAGTCTGAGGGTCAGGGACTAATTCTTCAACTTGACCCCTGTCACCTGTCTCCCCAGGATTTCCCAAAGTGTATTTCTTCTTCCCCATGGCAGCCATCTGCGGGTCCAAGGGATGCTGTTCTTTTTTCCCACATTCTCTGTTTTTTCTGCCAAACTGCACTTGAGGCTTCAAAGAGCAAATTTGGATGCACTGAAGAATGATGTGATTTCTGTCCAAGGCCTCCCTGAAGGAAGGTACTTGTCTCACTCCATCTACCTCTTCCAGAAGTCCTCTTCTCTCCTATAAAATAAGAGATTGGAAAGGAAAACAGTATGCTTGCCAAGTCCTGTATCCACACATGGTCAGCCTGCACCTTCTGGAATTCTCTGGCTTCATTTCTGAAGTTCTCCAAGGCTGGAGAGGATTCTTCTGGGTGGAAATCTGGGGCTACCCACCCAGAAGGAGGGCACTGGAGATCACTTAGTAGGAGCTCAGGCAGAGGAAGGGTTCACACCCCTCTGTAGCCCTCAGGGAGACAAATCAGAGCATGGCGGCTGATTCAGTGTCTGGAGATCCCATAGAGGCTGATGATGGTGTTGGAAGACACAAGCTGAAGTGCAGCCCAGGGTTTCTGAATTACCTGAATGTACCCAGGATCACCAGGATCACCCACCTTGTGAATGAGTTTCTCCCCCATCACTGGAAACCCCTTTGTTCTTCAGCAAGAGGCATTTGCAATGGCCAACATTTTATCTATTTATTTACATTGGTCTTGAGTCTCATGTCAGTCCTGGGTGTTCACTGGAAGGACTGATGCTGAAGCTGAAACTCCAACACTTTGGCCACCTGATGTAGAGAGTTGACTCATTGGAAAAGACCCTGATGCTGGGAGGGATTGGGGTCAGGAGGAGAAGGGGACGACAGGGGATAAGATGGCTGGATGGCATCACCAACTCAATGCGCATGACTTTGAGTGAACTCCGGGAGTTGGTGATGGACAGGAAGGCCTGGCGTGCTGCGATTCATGGGGTCGCAAAGAGTCGGACACGACTGAGCGACTGAACTGAACTGAACTGAGTCTCATCTGCTGATATCTAGAAGGAGTGAAAATGGCACAGACAGGAGAAAAGTGAGTGAGATGTCTCAGTTCCCACCCCAGCGTATCCCTGGCACTTTGCTCTGAAACAATAGCAAAAACAGCGATGGATGCCACCAGCAATGTGGGGACTCCCAAGTGCATGGAAAAGCTGCCCAGTGTGGGGCAGGGAGGATGCTGTCAAGCTCTGTGACCTTCTGGGTCTGTCTCCTCCAGTTTCTCCAGTTTCCCCGCTTCCTCCATAGCCGATGAACAGGTGGAGGTGTCTAGAATGGTTTATGAAAAACATAGCCTCCAGGCATGGGAGCATTCTCCTGGAACCCTGTAAGGGGTTGCGATAGGGTGGATGAAGGAATGAAAGTGAAAGTGTTAGTCACTCAGTTGTGTCTGACTCTTGGTGACCCCATGAAGTGTCGCCCATCAGGCTCCTCCGTCCATGGGATTCTCCAGGCACAACACTGGAGTGGGTTGCCATTCCCTTCTCCTGGGGATCTTCCCCACCCAGGGATAGAACCCAGGTCTCCTGCATTGCTGGCGGATTCTTTACTGTCTGAGCCACCAGGGAGGCCCAAGCCGAAATGTTGTGGGGACACCAAGGCTGAGGCCTAGGAAAGCAAAACCATAGTGTGAGTGAGGGGGTGTTGATGCCCCTCAGTGTCCTTACGCAGCTGCTTTGTAAGGCACCCCACCTTCTCCTGACTTGTTCTTGAGCTGCTGTCTCTACGAGAGTCAATGCTTTCTGAGTAAAGGGTCCAGATTTGTTTTCTGCTGTTTCCTTGCATAAATGGATGTTGAAGACTCAGAGGCAGGAACGAAGTGCCAGGTTAAGGAGCAAGAGGGCAGCAGAGTGGGGCCAAAAGAGAGCCAGTGATGTGGCATCCTGGCATGCCTGCGAATGCCCAGCTGGGCCCCCTGGGCAGTGTGTGCCAGCTCCCCGTGACCGCAGGCAGCCAGCCACACCCTGCAAATCCTCAACAACCAGGCCGAGTGCTGGCCACTGCTGTGCCACTCAGCCAGGGTCTGCTCTCATCAGAAGCAAGATAGGTTGGTCTGGAGGGAAGTGGACGTTCATTAAGGGAGCAGAGCTGCTGGGGCCACGTGTTTATTGGAAGCTGAGCAAAGTGACACCCTTAGAACAGAGTGGAAAATACAGAAGAGGGAAGGGCCGGCCCAGAGTTGGAGGGGGAGCAGCGGCTTCCGTCAGTCCTGCCTCTATTCGGATGCCATTAGCGGGTTTGGCAGACAGGCTCGCCATCTACTTCAGAGGACCACGGCACAGATTAAGGGAGCCTGGATGCTAATTTGCACATATGGAAATGCTTTTTCTCGCTGTCGATGGCTCTGTTGTGGACAGATGGAATTAGCGAGAACTTCGAAGTCGTGAAGGCAAACACACCAAAAAAAAAAAAAAAAAAAAGAGCCAGCCGATCTCTTTTATTTCCCACTTTTTCTGTCTGCCTCCTTCTATTTTTTTTTTCTTTCCACCATTCCCCTGTCCTTCTTTTTCTTTTTCCCTCCTCTCCTGTGAATCTTCAGACTGCAGGAGAGTAAATAAAATTGCCCCAGCATTGCTCCTGGCGTTAATAATGCATTGATCGTATTTCAATTGCAAATCGTGTTTTAATGGAGAATCGCTCCCACATCAGTGGGGAGGTGATGTGGGGCGCCAAAGACGCCCTGGTCAGCAAGCGCCAGTCTTCAGAGACTGGCCTCTGTCCTGGCACTGACCTGGGGAGGCTGAGGCTGCGGGTTCCCGGGTCCCCTCTCCCGAGCCCTCAGCCCTCTTATCTGTCCCAGTTTCCTTTCTTGTGAACTCTGGTGGGTGGGTTCCTGTCCCCGAAGGATAAAGGCTCTTCAGATGCACTGCCTTGCTTCAGGGCGGAAACAATAAATCCGCTGGGATTACCTTTTATTATTATTTTTTTCTTCCTTTCTTGTACTCTGTGCCTTTGACTGGGAAAGTCTGTAATATTTTATTTATTTGAGGCACTAACTAGGTTTAGCGTCCTTCCAGAACTTGACACATAAAGGTGCTCGCTAGCTGAGATGCCTCTCTGGGCAACTGGCCCTCCTCAGGGCTTGGCAAACTTTTCCGTAAAGGGCCAGAGAGTGAATCTGACCAGCTCTCCCGGGCAGAGGAGTCCCTTGCATGTAGGAAAACAGCCTAGAGAACACATAAGCAGATAGCGTGGCTGGGTTCCAATAGAGCATTACTGACACAGACAGGCTGTGGCCAGATTTGGCCTGAGGACCAGTTTACCACCCCTGGTCCAAGAGCCCTCTTCTTTAAATGTGTTTATTTATGCGCTTCCTTCTGGCTATGCTGGGCCTTCATTGCTGCATGCGGGCTTTTCTCGCATTCCAGCGGCCCAGGGCTCCGGGTGCCCTGGCCCAGACGTTGTGGGATCCAGGCCCAGCTGCTCTGTGGCACGCGGAATCTTCCTGTGCCAGAGACCAGACCCCTGTCCCCAGGACTGCTAGGTGGGCTCTTAACCAGAGGGCCGCCAGGGAAGATCCTCAGGAAGTCTTCAACTGTAGAAATCACACGGTTCTGTCTGTCCTTCTCAGGCTCTGTTTTCCAACTTTCCCAAAAGCTGCATGAATATTTGTCTTGACTACGAGAACGGTGTTCTGGTTCTGCTTTGCCCTGGCCCACCTCAGAATCCTCTCTTCCCCCATCATCCACATCGAGCTGACTTTCTCCCCTACATGTGATCCCCCCTGGGGACCCTGCCAGGATCATAGCTATCAGGTTGAGGATGTTCCCCCAGGTCCGCAGTATTAAAAGAAGGCACAAGATCACTATGGACATTGACATTCACGTCCATTTAACAACGTCCAAACCACAGGATCATCAGGCTGTGCTCCACTAGAGAAGGCACTTTGCCTGTTAGTTGGAATATAGTGCTACTTTTATATATGAAGACTCAAATCAAGCACTCATAAGCTATGTGTGGAGAGAGAAAGGATGCACAGTTATACAGACATGGAAATAAAAGAAGAGATAAATGGATAGATGGACAGATGGATGATGGAAAAATGAACTATGAAAAGGCAAGCCTTAGCAAATGATCTAATTATTTAAATCCTCTGAACTATTTAATTTTCCTAATTCTCTGTAACCCATGTTCCCTTTCATTAATATAAAGCTAATAAGAATTTCATACCTTCTCACATTTTAATTTGAAGGAAAAATTAATTTACAAAAATGGGAGCGCTCTGTGAATTGTAACATGTAATACAGGCACACGACAGTGCTGTTTTCCTCCACCTTGTTCATCTTGATGGCCATTTGAAAATGTCCAAGAAATGTAATTTTGTCACCAAGAATAAATTGCCAGTGTTATGATATAATGTAATTTGGAATTCATATAAATTAAAATTATTATGAAAATAAAAGGAAAATATAATGCTAAATGTATTGTTATACATCTGTTCTCACACAAATTCTGATCAGAGGAACATTCTTCTTGCCAGGTAAAGATTCACGTTTTATGTACAACTGACATTATAGCAGGGGTTCAAACCCTATGCTTGTAAAACGGTTAAAGAAAAAAAAAATCCTCTTGTGATTTTAGACTAGGAAGCTGAGTTTTAAATTACCGAGGACTCTGAATGCTTCTTCAAACTGAAATCAGTTTTATTGGACCTTTCCAGGTATTGGAGATGATTTCGTTTGTAGTCATCCCAAACTGGGCAAGAATTGGTTCAGATATGTCGTGATTATTTGCATGACCTAACTTCTATTTAATTAGAAAAATAGACTCAGGAAGGTTTTTCTCACCCATTATTCAAGGATTCCCAATACAGTAGGAAAAAAAAAATGTTCCATGAAATTTTTTAAACGGTGCAGAACTGGAGTTCAGAATCAGCCACCTGCCCTGGAGAACATGAATGGCTGAAAAGCAAGAAAAGGATGGAAAGAAGAGCTCGAAAAGAAAAGGAGAATTGCCAGGCTTCACTAATGGGTTGTAGAAAGTGCAGATGGAGAAGAAAGAGAATCCAGTTCAGTTTGCCTCTAGCAGACTGTAGGACTGGGGGGCAAATCTCGAATCGTAGTAAAATCATCCCCAAGAGGAGAGAAACGGAGACAGAGGCCAAGCACCAGTGTTGGGACAGCCAGCCTGGCTCAGCCGTGGTCTGAGTTTCAAATTCACGCCTCTACCTCTCTGCCTGGTTTCACTACCATCAATGCTACTGTTTCACCAGATATGGAAACCAATGGAATGTCCCATCCATGCCATCCCTCCCTCTTCATAGCTTTGCTCCATGGATATATCACAGTTGCAGTCAATACAGCCTCCCCTTGTTACCTCCATCCACGCCCACATCACCAGCACAAAACAGCTTTAAATGACAGACACTAGTACCTGAACGTTCTGAGCACTAAAGGAAGCCTGTTTTATGAGTGATGCTGAGTTTCTGGGTCTAAACTTGTGCTTTGCCAATATACTACATGGTTTTTGAAAAGCGCATTAAAGCCAGGGGGCTTCCCTGATAGCTCAGTTGGTAAAGAATCCACTTGCAAAGCAGAAGATCCCAGTTCAATTCCTGGATAGGGAAGATCCGCTGGAGAAGGGATAGGCTCCCTACTCCAGTATTCTTTGGCTTCCCTTGTAGCTCAACTGGTAAAGAATCCACCTGCAATGCAAGAGACCTGGGTTTGATCCCAGGTTGGGAAGATCCCCTGGAGAAGGGAAAGGCTACCCACTCCAGTATTCTGGCCTGGAGAATTCCATGGACTATAGTCCATGGGGTCACAATGAGTCACACATGACTGTTTTTCACTTCCACTTCAAAGCCAGGATAAGGGTGACAAAATATACAAGGTCCCTTAATTCTTTGTTATATTCATGTTTCCATAACTTTTTCAGTTTCTAAAAGAAATACCTGACCATTATGAAAAAAATACTAGGACTCTGGAATAATAAAGTGGTGAAAATACACATCACCCATACTCTGCTAACAAAGAAAAAAAATGCTATTTGTCTTTTGGAGTTTTTCAAGTGTACACGTGTTATGACCATTACATTGAATATAAACTTTTACATTGGCTTTCTCACTCGAATTTGTATTGTAAACATTTTTGCACATACTCAAATTATTCTGAGATACAACTCTTTATGACTGGCTGACCATTGTGGCTATATAAGAATTTATTTACCCTTCACCTTTCATTGAGTTTTTTAGGTTTTTATTTTATATTTGTTCATTTATTAAAAAAAAAAAAACACTCCCATGTCTATATTTTTGTTTCCTCTAGTCTCCATTCCTCGTTCTTCCTCTGTCCAATCTTATCTTCTCCGTGAAATTTTCTTGGTTCTTCAAAGTATAATAAAGACTTTTTTTTTTTAACATTTCTGACTTTGATACCTAATTAGATGTCTATTAGTTCAGATAATATTTTGTTAGATGAACTTTACTGTCTGCACCAGCTGAACCAGTTGGTATCTAGGTGGATAAAGACAATTTGCTTTCTTTCTCTGCTCTCAGGATCTTCATCTCGAGGTGATGATACTTATTTCTCAGTATTGATGTAAGCTAGTAGATATAAAGTGCTTAGAACAGGACCTAGCACACAGAAAGTTCTCATCAATTTTAGTATGGTATAGATTTAGCTACAAAATAGTGTCCCCTAATAATGAGAATACTTGAATAAAAATCACACAAGCCCACGTATGTACATGGATGCTGTATCCCCAATAATGAGAATACTTGAATAAAAAGCACACAAACACATGTATGTACATGGACGCAGTATCTAGCACAGTGCTCCTGGCTGGTGGAGCTCAGGAATTATTAGTTGAATGGAATGGCTCCAGATTAATTTTGTTAACATTAACATCATAAGGCCTTTTGCTCAATGGATATGCTAATAAAAGTGTTACTTATAATGAGATTTTGCATCTACTATAGAGTATTTATTTATAGCTCTCACAGTCACATATATTTTAGGATTGTATAAATAAAACCTTATTTTATCTAGAAGATTCTCATATCACTAAAAAAAGGACTTCAGAGACATTCTAATAATTGCCGTATGTTCAGTGAGAGAGGCTCTTTTCATCATACAAAAATGAAGTTAGTTAATTGAATGGTTATGATGGCTGCAGAAGGGGTTTATAAAAGTCACAATTAAGAGAAACCCACTGTAAGAAAAAGGCAAAATGTATTTTCTTTAGGCTCCCATAAGCTGCATTTTCAATGCACAGATTTAAGAAAATTCCCTTTCCAAATCCTCTTTTGTCCCACATGAAAGGAATGATGACTTTAACGCGGCCGACCCGGGTTTAAAAAAAAAAAATAAAATAAAAGGACTGTTTATTCTAAGTAGAACATCATGGGCTTCGTCACAGCCGTTTCATGACAGCTTCCCTCCAGCTGGTTTTATTTATCTCTTGACTTCCAATAAAACTTATGTTTTATTTCAAGGAGCAATCCATAATTAACTTTTCAACTGGTGGCAGTGGTTTCTTTTGGTGCCACCAACAGTGTTGAACTTAGTCTTAAAAAAAAAAAAAAGAGTAAGTATAAAAGACCTAGTGCAGATCCTTTCACTGGTCCCAGGGAGGTTTGCTTGCTGGAGAGTTTGACAATAAGATGCATTATGGGGCTTGGCTTGAATGCACAAGGAGAAGCAGAAGGGTCATGTGACAAAGGTAGGAGCTCAATTTTCCCTCCTGTTTCAAAGACAGATGCTTGGAATATATAGGCATATCCCATTCCACTAGATGACAGAGAGATGATAGATAGACAGATAGTTAGAGATGACAGATAGATAGTGATAGATGATAGATGAAGATGAAGAGATAGGATGAATAGATGGGATGGATGGATAGACAGATAAATAGATATGTACCCATTTCTAGCCACGTCAATGTATCTGTCAATCTCCCGATCATCTGTTGATGGGTCAGCTGGTCAAACTGCTCATCTACCAGGCAGGCTAGCATTAAACCGTCTAGAGTTTCCCTCCTCCAGTGTTCCCAGCATATTTTCAAAACAAAGAATGATTTGAGAAGAGAAAAAGATGGAAAGAGAGAAATCACATTTTTACTGAGAACATAGAAAACATCAAGGTAGAGCAGAAGAGGCTGAGAAAGGAAGAGGGAATAACCAGAGAGGGAAGGAAGGGTGGATCCCCAGGAAGCCACCCACCTCTCCACTTCTCGGTCGCGGAAAGAGCAATGCAATCAGCCCACGGTGGAGGCACCCTGGCCCCTCGGCAACGACCCCAGGTGGGTTTGCTCTTCCTGATGTCACAGAACCTGTTCAGTTCAAATGCTGAGCTTAGCTCTCCTGGGTCCTCCCCAAGCATCCCAGCTTAAGAGGCATGTAGTCATGTCCCAGAGAAGACAGACACACTCAGGAAGGATTCAGGGTTTAGGAGCTCCCCAGGGGAACTCATAGTCTTTTTCTAGGAGTGGGCTGCTCTTAACAGGGTGAATTCTGGCCAAATTACAGTCAGGGAGCTGTGTGCCGGACATGGGCTATGGGATCGCTTTCCTGCTAGGTGACTGGGTGAGTGGGGACGGGTCACATCCTGAACATCCTGTTTCTGTTCCTCCAGCTATTACACTTGTAGTAACTCTCCTTGTTGACCCTCCTAAGTTTTGATCTCTCTACCCAAGAAAGGAAAGCAGAGAGAAATGGGATTGGATCCCTGGGACAGTGTTGTATTCGGCACTGGACACTTAAAATGCTAGTTCCGCCCCGTTTGTATTCAGCAGGTAAGTCAAACTCCTCGGAGTCTCTACAACGCCCAGCACTTTAGTTTTCTCCTTCCTTTTACTTTATGAATAAAACAACTCTCCATCTCACGAGAGTCCAGAAAACCCTCCAATCCTGGACAGAATGCCCGAGGCCGCCTGTCCCCCTCCCGCTCAGGGCTGAGTGCTTGGTCTGCAGCGGCTCTCCTCCCTCTGTGCCCTTTGATCCCTGGAGGTGCCTGTTGCCCCTGCTTTCTCTGATCTGCCTGTGCTAAGTTGCTTCAGCCATGTCCGACTCTTTATGACCCCATGGACTGCAGCCCTCTGGGTTCCTCTGTCCATGGGATTCTGCAGACAAGAAAACTGGAGTGGGTTGCAATACCCTCCAGGGCATCTTCCCGACCCAGGGATCGAACCTGCTTCTCTTACGTCTCCTGCCCTGACAGGTGGGTTCTTTTCCACTAGTGAAACCTGGGAAGCCCTTTCTCTGATCTAACTTACTCTAAAATACATATTCAGGAAATACAAACCCAAAGTCCAATCACAAACCACCTGTGTATTCTTGGCGGAGAATGTTCAGCATCTTCGTTGCTCAGATTTAGCATCTGCAAACTATAGATAAAATGGCACTTACCACATTTTTTTTTTCTACTGTGGCCATATTTCCTCTCTATTATTGATGTAAATTCCCTAGCAAGCACACGGACCACACCCACATTCAGTGAATACAGACACTCTCACGGACTGTGCTACGTGTAGGCCACACAAGGTTGGACACACAAGGATGAACAGCTACATATCTGAGTTGTCCCTGTGTTTCAATGGTTGCATCAGAGGTGTGGGGTAGGGTGAGCTTGATGCTTTCAGTAGGAGAACATCACTTCTGTCACCCAAGAGGTACTCTGGATCTGTGCAATGGTGGATCCATTTTCCACCAGATCCCCAAGTGTGAGATGCTTCTTTCCTTCCAGAGGGGCTTACCCTACCCTTCAATTTACCCTGCCACCTCGGAACATTGTCCCTATACAGAGAAAATGGAACCACAGCAGTCCAGTGGGCACTGAGCTTGGAGAGAAAAGACAGCCCATTGTCCCAGGTCCTTTGTTGTCAAGGAATCAAGCAGAGAGCTGGTCATTTGCAGAAGATAAGAGAGGGAATCAATACTGTCTGTAGAAATGCACTGTACTAAGGACTGCATTTTAAGCAAGTACGGAGTAAAGAATGGTTTAATAAGTGAAGGCGCTGAAGCAAATTTGTCCTTTTTACTACAGGTTAGAGGTCAGAACTTCCCTGGTGGCTCAGATGGTAGAGTCTGCCTGCAATGTGTGAGACCTAGATTTGATTCCTGGATTGGGAAGATCCCCTGGAGGAGGAAATGGCAACCCACTCCAGTATTGTTGTCATGAAAAGCCCATGGATGAGGAGGCTGGTGAGCTTCAGTTCATGGTGTTATAAAGAATTGGACACCACTGAGTGAGCAACACTTTCAGAGGTGAGGGCTCAGAACTCACCAGAAGACAGTTGAGAAGCTGGTGTGACCCAGCACAGATTCCTGGCAATATGTGTGTTATTTTAGAAGAAGAAAAGGGGAGTGATGCTGAAGTCACTGCACACCAGCCCATCGAGGAGTTACATGATGCTCTCATGAGGAATGAGAGGATGCTGATTCCCCAAACCAGCTTTTGTTGTCTTTTCAAAGCATTAGGTTAAGAAGCCCCTCTCCTAAGTGTGATGTACACCTTTCTGGAGCAGGCAGTATCAACCTGGCTAAACAGGATGTTTTTACCTGGAAATAATAGGAACCACAATTCAAATGGACTGGGTGATATATGACATCACACTCCAAGGAGTCGGATGGTAGAGAGAGTCCAGGGAGATCAGCCCACCCAAGGAACCAAAGATACTTCTGCTTTTTTCCTGACCTTTCTGAGCTCATGAAGAATGTCCCCAGGCCAGCTCCCCCAAAGGTCAGCACTTCAAAGAAGCAGACCTCAGGATGAGGGGTGTATTCATTTCATAGCTGCTGCAACAAAATATCAATATTTAAAACGGGCACTGCCTCACTGTTCTGGAGGGTAGAAGCTATGCCTCCTTTGAAACCTGCAGGAAAGGAGCCCTTCTCCGTTCTTCTGGCCTCTGAGTTTTGCCATCAATTTCCTCTGTTCCTTGGCTTGTTGTCGCATCATTTCAACCTCTACCTCCATCATCTCATGATGGTCTTCTCTCTGTGAATTTCCAGGTCTTCCTACGGTGTTCTCTCTCTGTTTCTTCTCCTCTCATATGAGGACATCAGAAATAGTGGATTAAATGTTCAACCTACTCCAGAATGACCTCATTCTAACTAACTACATCTTCAGTGACCTTGTTTCAAATAAGATCACATTCTGAGCTACTGGACGTTAGGACTGTGACGTAAGTCTTTTGGAGAAAGAATTCAACATATAGTAAGGGTAATCTCTGCTTTGTGTATCTTTTAATACAAGGGAAAATATTTTCCAGAAATAACAAATGTTCCTCTTACCTTTCATTGGTCAGCATTGGGTCACACACACCCAGCTCGCCAATCACCAGCAAGGAGAATGCAATTTCTATGAGTGATCACGATTTACATTTCTCCCAGCCTTATTCAGGTATAATTGAGAAATATAATTTTATGCATTTAAGGTGAATAATGTGGTGATCTGGTATATGTATATATTGTGAAGTGCTTACTGCAGCCATCCATCACATCACAGAGTTCCTTTTTTTCTGTAATGCAGTGTTATTAACTGCAGTCACCACACTGTATAATATTGCCACCATTCTACCATCTGATTCTTGAGTTCGACACTTTTTGTTTTGATTCCACAGATAACTGAGATCACACGGTATTCGTCTTTCTCTATCTGGTTTAGTTATACTGATGTTCTCTCCAGGTTCATCTGTGTCATCACAGATGGGGGAATTTCCTTCTTTGATATGGTTGAATGACATTCTACTATTTACTACATTGCATATAGTAATATTACATATAAAGTATATGCATTACATGTATACATATGTGAATATATTTTATACATATTTGCATAATATATATTACCAGACTTCCCTGGTGGCTCAGGTTGTAAAGAATCTGTCTGCAGTATAGGAGACTTAGGTTTGATCCCTGGGTTGGGAAGATCCCCTGGAGAAGGGAATGTCTTCCCACTCCAATATTCTTGCCTGGAGAATTCCAAGGACAGAAGAGTGTGGCGGGCTACAGTCCATGGCATTGCCAAGACATGACTGAGTGACTAACACTTTTTTTTCATATTATCTTATTTATCCACTGAAAATGGATGAAGAGCATTTATTACTGGATATGACATAGGGTCAAATGCCCCCTTTCGTCTGGTCTTTCTGGCTTTACTCTCTCAAAGTGGCCTTGCTTCTTCCACCATGAGCCCGAGGTAGCTGCGTGAAGCACAGGTCACTTTCTTTTCCTCCCCTCGAGCCTGAACAGATTCCTCAGAAAGAAGTCCAAGCTTCTTCATGCCCTTCAACTAACTCTGTACTCTTACTTTTTAACCACCCTCAGACCTGTGAAGGACCATTTATTTTCACCCACCCTTCACTGAAAAATGCAGTAGTTCCCCTGAAATAAACCTTGGTCATTCTCAAAAAAAAAAAGTGAAAGTTGCTGAGTTGTGTCCAGCTTTCTGTGTGCTCACGGGCTGTAGCTTGCCAGCCTCCTCTGTCCATGGAATTCTCCAAGCAGGAATACTGGAGTGGGTTGCCATTCCCTTCTCCAGGGGATCTTCCCAATCCAGGGATTGAACCTGGGGTCTCCTGCATTGCGGGCAGATTCTTTATCATCTGAGCCACTAGGAAAAGCCATTTACCCTCCATGCGTTGACCCAAACACACCTCCCTGTGACCAGTCCCAGGCAGCCAGCCTTCCCCTGTGCTCCACCTCCGCGTCCTGGTGTTAACCTTGCTGTGACTCTGTTCATTGGTCGGTCTAGTGTTTTCCACTTGCCCCTCGGGGCTCAGCTCATGGAGGACTCTCCGCAGATGTAAAGCAACTTCTCAGGCTCTCAGGTTGCAGGACTCATCTCCTGCTCTTGGTTTTTGCCAGCCTGTGTTTCTGCATCTGTAATAGCTCTGAGCATAAGTCTCCGCACTGATGACATCTGCGTTACTACATCGACCCCTCTGTTAGTCTGGGGACTCCTCTGGGGCACACACATACTTTCCCTGCAGTGTCTGCCCACACCGCAGCAACAAGAACAGGTGATCTCCGTTGTTGTTGTTCAGTTGCCAAGTCGTGTCTGACCCTTCTCAACCCCATGGACTGCAGTATGCAGGCCTCCCTGTCCCACTTTATCTCCTAGAGTTTGCCCAAGTACACAGGTCATTATAATGTGCTAAGGTATATGCACGAGTTCCGAGTTCTGAGAAATGAAGGTGAAGGGGAAGCCAAGAGGAGTGTTTAAACTACATGTGAAGGAAAGATGGTATGGAAACTTCGAATACTGGCTTTCACACACATTGCTTATTGCTTTCCAGATCTTGGGTGGTATAACAGCCCTTTTGGTAAATTAAGAAGTGGGAGCTCAGGGAAGACAAATCAATTCTACAAAGTTACTAAGTTAGTAAGTAGCAGAACTCAGAGTCAAACCTGAGTCCTCCAGCTCCTATTTCATGGCTCCAGGGCTAAATGTTTTTTCCTCACTTGTATTATTAGAATTTTGCTTGATTTTTGCTGGTCTGCAGAACACAGCTGGGAGCAAGGCTAGGTATTAAATAGCAAGCACACAACACAATGTGGAAGTCTGAGCTGCCAACTTGGACTGGCTAGAAATCCACAAGGGCATGGAAATTAATTACACACAGGAGGTTCCTGCAGTGTGTCCACTGAGTTTCTTCAGGCAGCTGTTTTCTGGAATCAAACCAATATTGTCTTTTAGCTGTTGTGGTGGATGAAAATTTTTTTTTCCCTATAATTCTTGGTTTTTCATGAGCATAGGGTCAGAGTGGTGGCTGGTGTGTAGAGACCCCATTCCACTAGTTTCCAATTCTTGGGTAAGTTTTGCTTTCTGCCTCCCCTCGTAGTGAATGAGGCTATGATCCATCCTCACCCCTTCCTCTCAAGGTCTTCTTTATCTCATTTTGTAAACACAGCCAGTCAACCAGAAAGGACATAGCACTGGCTTGATCAACATGACCTAACTGTAGAGCAATGGGGTCCCAGGGAAGGAAGACGTGAAAAGCAATATGTAGGCGCTATGGAGGCAGTGGTGGTCTCAGCTATGAGGCTGGGCCGTTTAGCCAGATCCTTTCAATGTCAATTTCCTCGTTCATAAACAAGGGCGATCTAAGTCACAGATTGTCAGAAGGATTAAACGAAAAATTGTCTTTGGAGGCCAGGTTTCTTGACAAACGAAAGTTCAGTGCCTGGGCATATGATTAGCAAAGGGCAATTGAAAACATATCTGTATATATTTCTGGAACATAATACTTTTCTGACAATCATCAGTTGCTATTTTTGCAACAAATGTGATGAAAACCTGACTAAGGTGAATACTAAAAAGGAATTGGAAATGACCTTCCGAGATGCTATGAGGATCCTGATGGATCCTACCTGGGTCCTAGAGCTTCACACCGGTGACCTGTGGAAATCTAGGCCCACTGATCAATAGTTCCATAGTGATGGCAAGGCGCATCTGCCACTGCTGCTGATGGCGACCCAACCGCTCAAACTGAAGCAGCAAGACAGATGCACACCTGCGTGCAGTTGTACTTGAGACCATGCCCACGACTCTGAGTGTAACCATGAATGTCTAGGCTGGCTGGACAGGGGTTTCTGGATAACGAGATAGTCCAACATACAGAAGACACCGATCCTACACCTGACTCTGGCCTGGAATAGCTGCTCGACCTCCGACACTTTCCTGACAGGATGTATAAGACTAATAACTTTCCCTGGGGTTTGCCAGGTTTGGGCACAATTATTGAAAATAAATCAACTTCACTCTTTGTCATTGAGTAACACAGGACCTAGAAGTAAAAATAGATCAGTGCTCTTCTCCTTACAGATCCTATAGCTGCCCTTTGATTGAGATGGGTTTACAGGGGTCATTATTAATGCTGACATCTACTAAAAGTGAGGGCCCATGTTGCCTCTAAGAGAGCTTGGGATGAATGACATTAATGAAATTAACAAGGGGTGTAATGCAGGATTTAGGAAAGGCCTAGTGAAAAAAGGATATTTGGGGGGGGGGGTGGTTCAGAGTAGAGAGGTTGACATACTGCCTTCCCAAAGATTGTGAGATGCATCGATTCCTGTCTTCTGTGAACATTTTGTTATGCACTTCTGTTGATTTTCTGTCTCCCTCCCAGCTTGCCACCACTGGGGACAGAGGCTGAGGGTCAACGTTGTGCCTTATATACCCTCTGTTACTGAGCACAACTTTTCCTGTCCTCAGCCTTGGCCTTGGAACACCTGCTGGGCGGGACTGTCTTCTCAGATGTTAAGGGAGAGTCCTGAGGGCATCGTCCCTGGGAATTCCCCCCTTACCCTCACACAGAACGTGCTGCCCCCTGCATCTCCAGTGCTCGATGCCCACCTGAACTGTGCAGTTCACAAAACCTGCCTGGCTCTGCTCATCTCCGCTAGACTGCTCCACTGCTATGTCGGTTTGCTAGGACTTCTGTAGCAAAGTACCACACGCTGGATGGTTTAGGACAACGGAAATTATTCTCCCAGTTCTGAAGGCTGGAAGTCTGAGATCAAAACCTTGGCAGGGTTCCTTCCAAGGCTCTGAGGGGAAATCTGCTCTCTGCTTCTCCCTCGATTCTGGCGGTTTACTGGCAACCGTTGGTGTTCTGTGGCTTGTAGAAGCATCACCCTGATTTCCACCTTTATCTTCACATAGCCTCTTCTCTATATGGGCATCTGTGTCCAAAAGGCCCCTTTTTATAAGGATACCAGTCATATTGGGTCAGCGCCCACCCTCATGATCTCCTTTTAGCTTGATCATCTGCAAAGATGCTATTTCCAAATAAGGTCACATTCAACATCTTTGGAAGGATGCAGTGATGACCACGCAAAGGAACCCAAGGGAAGAAGGTCTGAGTGAGTGTTGACTAAATGAAGGAGTGAATGAATGAATGCCATCGACCCCCTAACCCCTCCCCCTGTGCCTGGAGTAACCCATGGGAAGATGCGCTGGGTGCAGTGATGACACAGTCATGACTGAGTGTCGACTAAATGAATGAGTGAATGAATGAAACCCCCCGTTCCCACCCCTCATCCCCGCCTGGCGTACTGGTGCCAGGGCCTGACATAGAGCGAAACCTCCTCTGACACAGTGAGCAGTTCTTCAAAGCCAGAGGAGCCTTCCCTCGGCTCCTTTCCCAACAGCAATGCAGCATCTGGTCCGCGGGTGCCTGTTCAAAGGACACCTTCCTGTCCCGGCCTCCACCTCACACGCTTTACACCCCAGACTGGCAGCAGGCATCTCACCTCCAGACTCCGCATGCCAACACTGGAACTGGGAATTGTTAGCTTTTAATTAAGCTCCCCTCTGCACTCTAGTTCCTGTGCGAGATATCTGTAGCAGAAGGGACGTTTATTGGCTAAATGCATTTCTTTAAAGCCACAAAATCGAAGAGTGCATTTTGCCCCATTAAGGTCTGGATTCAAGGGGAGCCTCTGAGCTGAAACAAACTCCCCATAGAAGCTCAGACTCCCATCGGCAGCCTTGGGCTTTAGAAGGTGCAGCAGGCGAGCCTAACCCTGCAGGGTGACACTTGCTGAAAGGGAGCATGACATTAAAAATGAGAAAGAAATCTCTTTTTACCCAAGCACGAGGCTTCTAGCTGGAGGTCAAACCCAAGGTAAAAAATGGCGAGCCTGAGCAAAGGGGGCCGTCTGTGCCTTCCTGAGCTCCTCCTGACTCCAGTGCAGACAGGCTGGGTCTGCAGGGCCTTCATCTTCATAAATTCTTTATAGAAAGTTTCACAGAACTAGTCACCATTCTGGCTCCTGCTAAAATGACAGCTTCTTCACTCAGAAATAAAAGGGATAAATGCATTTTTTGGAAATGAAGACTGTTCTGCAGTCTACACACTCAACAGACAGAGTGGGTCCCAGGCATCTTTCAGCTTCCGGGGGTCTGGCTTCAAGAGACTGATTGCTGAGCCCAGAGCAGCCCAATAAACATTTCAGGACTCAGTTCTCTTACCTGGGAAATGGGTCAAAGGCTTACTCAGTCCTCACACATATTGTTGGAAGGATTATAAAGATCCTTGCCATGGATGTGAAAGATGCATTTATTGTCATAAGTGACTATGCTGGAGCCCTGAACATCACAAGGAAGGCGTATCCCTTGTCGTCTAAGTGATAGGATATGGAACCTGCATCCATTGCTCATGTGGTACACTTTCGACTCCACACCAGATGCCTGGGATGGTCTCTCTGTCTCTCTCATATATATCATATATGTATATTTGATGAATCAAATTGTGCCCTGTCCCCTCTACCTGGATTAACTTCTAGTTTATTCCAGGTAGAAAAATAACCTTCCCAGTTCTCAGCCATCCTTTGGGTCCATGCTACTCCACATGGGGTCTGCAGTTCAGAGCTCATAGGCAATGGAATCATATAAAGAGATATATGCAGAAAGAGACAGAGTCAGGGTTTAGAAATGTGTTTAGGAATCTGGACTTTCCATGTGGCCTAGTGGTGAAGAATCTATCTGCCAGTGCAGGAGACTCAGGTTCAATCCCTGGTTCGGGAAGATTCGCTGGGGGAGGAAATAGAATCCACTCCAGTATTCTTGCCTGGACAATCCCATGGACAGAGGAGCCTGGTGGGCTACCATCCATGGGCTCGAAAGAGTTGGACATAACAAGCGACCAAGCAAGAACTTAGAAATCTGACCCTGCCCAGATATCCAGATAGATATCAGTAGCCTCATCTTTTTAAACAGGATAAACGTCTACAGTGGTCAGTATATAATACAAAAGAATAGCACCAAATGAAGACACAGAGCCATTCATTCAAAACCTAAGAATTTCAAGATGGCGACCACAGGGCATGGAATCAAGTGTTGGGCTCTCCGAGACCCAGAGACCCGCGAAGCCGGTGCTGGCTGTAGAAGCAGATGCTGAGGTTTGCGTGCGAGCTGTGTGCTGTTCACACACAGTAGGGCCATGCAGTGTTCTGCGGGGGCTGGGGAAAGCTGAGTGCACACCTAGACATTTCTGGAAGCCTGTCTGTAGGACACAGCGGAGGCCCCATCTTGCCCACTTGAGAGCCCAGCCAGGAGAATGTTCTCCAGCCCAGCTGAGCATCATTGTTCCATCTCAGAACAATGAGCTCTTCTTTTTTTCCCTGCCTCATTGATCACTAACCACCTCTCTCAGAGCCCCTCCCATTCCAAACTGCAATTAATAGTTTCTTCCCTTCCTGATGTGACCCCGAGCCACTTCACAGCAAGGAATTTCATCTTAGTCATTTTTGCAACCATTCCTTGCACAAGCACCCGATGAAGACCTACTCTGCACCCTACTCCACACCGGCAAAAACAAGGAGGATGGGCTGGGCTCGCAAGGTTCCTGATCTGATCAACAGGCAGTGAAAGGGTATCCAGGATAAGGTGGGAGCAATAGGGTGCTGGGCAGGCACAGAGAGGGCTCCAGCTGAACCCGTGCAGTCCAGAGGTTTCTCTGAGAGAGCCACTCTAGTTAGCAGCCACTCAAGGGCCAGGGAAGGAAGGAATGAGGAAAAGGAAGAAAAAGGAGTCAGTTTAACAAACTAGAATCGACTCTTCTACCCCCAACCCAGTCAAGCTTCCAAGCAGACTCCATTAACGTTTATAAGCAGACTGATCCTCCAGTATTTTCTATCTCCAATGACAGCAAAAATCCATGCACTTGGCCCCCCGAGGTCTCCATTGTCTCCAGGGACACACTCCAGCCAAGTTTCTAGCCTCATCATCCTGCTTGGACAGCTCTCCCCCATATTACCCATGATGCTGGTTGTGAAATCTGGCTCCAGTTCCTCCCCCTATGTGATGTGACCCATCAGCGTTAGGATTCCATTGACCTGCCCCACCTTCTCAACCCCTTCTCTCTGCTGGATTATTGCCATTCATTTATTTCTCTCCATCACTCAGATCTCTAGACATGGTAGTGCTTAGAACCCTGTTTACAGACACTTGTATTTTCTTTTACCTTTTGGTTTCCTCGGGTGGTATTATCAGATGTCTCTAAATATCAACTCCCAAGCATAAACCTGCAGTGTGGACTCTCACTTAACTTCAGTCCCCTCTTGTGCGTGCATGCATAGTTCCTTAGTCATGTCTGACTTTTTGTGACCCCATGGACTGTAGTGCACCGGTCTTTTCTGTCCATGAGATTCTCCAGGCAAGAATACTGGAGTGGTTAGCCATTCCTTTCTCCAGGGGATCTTCCCCACCCAGGTCTCTTGCATTGCAGGGAGGTTCTTTACTGTGTGAGCCACCAGGGAAGGTCTAAGTCACTGTCTTCTCAACAGCTCACCAGGAAGCCCTGGTTTTCCTGGAGCAGTCCCGGAAGAGGTGTGCATCACTTCTGCTTGCATTCCATCAGCTAGAGATCAGTCACGGCCACGTACACCTGCAAGGGAACTTAGCGAGTGCTGTCCATCTACGTGCACGGGAAGAAGAGAGAAGGGTGAGGAGCTAACCGCTCTTTTACAGGTAGATCGAGCTGTTTGATGAGTGGAGTTTACAGTGGAGGAAAGAGGGGCGAGGTCATGTGCAGATGCTAGTATTTGAAAAGTGGATTTTGAAACATTATACAACAAATGAGAACACAGAGGGGCAAGAAAGCATACGTGCAAATGTCAGTGAAGGCTTCCCTTTAGAAAGAGCTGACATTGGAAGGTGGCTTGTGGCAAGATTCTGGAGTCTTCCAAAGCTGGGCTTGGCTTGTCTTCTGTGTACACGTCCAGGTATGTCTCTGAGACATACTTACTGAGGCCCATAGAGACCTTCAGAAGACATGGGCCAGGCAGGAAACACGATTTACATTTGGCAGAAGAGGGAGCAAGGGCATGCCTGTGCATCAGGGTCAGAGGTGAGATTTGACCCCTAAATCCAGAGCTGTCTGTGATTTTGATCTTAAAGTATCAAGAAGCATCAGGGAGTCTTACTCTAACTATCACTAAGAATTTTAAGGCTCAAGTTAATCAGACCTCTAAAGTTTATTGCATTTTCATTTGTCCCATTCAGACAATAAAGCATGCACAGTAAAACCGAATTAAAATTTGAAGTATGGTCACATTATTAAAATAATTTGACTGCCCTTCAGCTGTTCTCTTTAGCTTCTGATCTTATCTCACAGGCATTTTAATTACATTGGGCAGAGATTTAAAGTAACAGTACCTGCCCTGAAGTACAGACAGTGCCCCAAAACCAAGGCAGCATCCTAGACCCCAGGACCAGGCCCCAGGGGACCTGCAGAAGGTCCAGTTCAAGCCTCTCCAGATTCCTGGACCAAGAAAGCCTCGTCCAGGCAGGTTGGAAGAGCACCACTGAAGGACTCATTTTCCCAGCTTATTGCTGTGGTAATGATGGTAATAGCTGTTTATCCCCTCCCAGTGTGTTTTCACAATCAATATCTCCCCTTTTCTTCAAAACAGCCTAAAGCCCAGGAAGAGACCTATCACCCAGGAGGTACACAGTGGTTATTTCCAGTGTTAATGGGTGAATGACTCCACGGAAATAAATATAATCTGCATCATTATCTTAATTGTGGACACATGGAGCTCGTGTCCCACTGGCTCAGTTACTTGCTCAAGGGCGTGTGTCTGACCCGGAAATGGAACCAGGGATCTCTGAACTTGGGATCAGTCTTCTTACCTTCCTATCAACAATTCTCCAAGTGTACAGCTCTGCACAGATGGGACCCGAGATGATTTTAGGCAGTGCACATCAGGGTCGTCAGACAGCACCACATCTCATGATGAAATGTGTATATTGCTTTCAACTTTATTTCAATGGCTTCAAGGAGAAAGCTTAAGGTTGGAGACACATGCTCGTATATTTTTAATGCCTTTCTGCCCAGACTTCCAATCTCTCTTCTTAACAGAGAGAGGGCAAGCCATAGGTTCAAGCCTTGGTAGGCTACAGCATCTAGCTAGAATTTCATAGCAATGTTTTATTATCATTGTCTTTATTTTATCTTAATTTATAATTGATGATGTGAGATACTGCCATCCCTTTAAAAATATAATATAGATTTGTGGGGGAAAAAAAGAGATTCATCCAAGTTTTAAAAAAAATACTCCATTAAAGGGAGCATTAGTGAGACAATAGCATATATGATAGATTGGATAGAGCAAAAGTCGAGGAGGTTGTCTGGAGCTGCAATGGAAGTTTAGAAATCACTGCTTTGTATTAAGAGCTCCTCCAACAAACCAAGAAGACCCCAGAATCTTTGATATGAAAGAAAGGTAGAGAGTCTGTGGACAGGAAGTAAGTGTCCTGCCTGATGCTGTATGGAGACTAGCCCATGATAGCTACAGGTCTTGACTAGGCTAACTGGTCTTCATACCCTTATCAGAAGTGGCACTTCCTTCATGAAGGCTTGGAATGTGTCCCCAGTCAGTGCTGGTCATTCTCTTTTTTAAAATCCCCGTAACCATGTGTCTGTACCCATTTCTAGGGTTACTGAACTACCTTTAACTTCCTGCAAGTTCTCTTCGTGTGGTCATCATTTTCTCCGATGGTCTTCTTGGGGGAGGTTGGCATACTGAATCAGTGCCATTCCTTCCTGGAGATGGTCTTCTATAGACCTTTAAATAGAGAGACAATGGCACCTCAGAGGCTCTTCACACGGCCCACTCTGGACTGAAGTTTTTCTCTAATGGGAAGCAAATAGAAGTCACAGAAAACAATCATCTGGACGAGTGACTTGGTTTCTGGAATCCCCAAGTGATATCAATTACTGGCCTGAACTAAGGCTCTTGAGTCCTTTTCCTGAGATGGTCTTGGAAGTTGCAACGACTTTCTGCTTTGGAGGGCTGTTCAGCACTCTGACCCAGGCTTGCTCCATGAGGTATCCTCTTTCCAGTGCTAAAAATGAACCATGTTGGGTAACACAGGACAAACAGGAGTTCACTATGAAAGGAAGGCATTCTGGGAGAAAGGAATCGCTTGTGCAAAGGACTGGAGGCACAAAGCAGTTTTTCTCATTGAAATCACAGGTTCAGCATGATGAACAATTGGGTGAGTAAGGGACAGATGCTAAGGAGCTAGACGTGGTGGGTGATGTGTCTCCTTGCAGGGACAGGTGACCAAGGCTATGGGGGGAGGGGTTAAGCTTCACTCTGAAACTTACGGAAATATTTGTTAGTGTTTAAGTGATGAAGGGATATGCTCACAACATGGTCTGTGTGGAGTTTATTCCAGCAGCAAAGAACTGAGAGGGTGGTAGACGGAACAGGAAGAGCCAGGAGGCGGGAAGAATCCATTTGGATTTTCAATCTGGAGTGAAAATAGAGGGTGGGGAGGATGGGGTGACCCAGTGATATACGAAGAGGCTTATTCTATGGAACTCTCCTTTAGACACACATTTGTGTTGAACCCACTAGAATATTCAGGAAGCATTTCTCTAGAACAGAGCAGCGGTGGAACAATTTGCTCTGAATAATTAAATTTGCAGTTTTAAGCCCATAGCAGTAGAGTTTATTTATAATTGGAGCCACAGTTTGCTTGCACTTTAAATGCAAAGAGGGGCTTTAACCGTCAAGTTATTATATTACTCAAGAGTTTAATTAATAACACACTAATTGTTGAAGCCAACATCAAGAGCCTCACCATATTGTTCTTATTACATCTGGAAACTGTTTGAAGTGATTTGGTAATTTAAAAAATGAACTTCGAAATACAGCCTTATCTTCTCCTTGATATGGAGAGTCTTTTGTTTACATATTCTAGTATTTTTTAAGATCGAAAGGTCTCCCTCAGGTTTTGTGATGAAAAGCCTCTGAATAATGCTTTTAGAATAGATACATGCACACGTGTTAAAATAAGTCAAATTCTTGGATGCCAATGGTTAGAAAGACGTCTATTGAAAAGTTAAATAAAACAGTCAAATTGAAAAATAAAATAAATCTGTAGACTTAGATTTGGAAGGGACTTCAGGCTTGATCTGTTTTAGACTCAAGCCCATTTCTGAATGGGAAAGCCAAGTTTAGTGAAGTCAAATGATTTGCTCAGGGAATGTTCACAGAAAGAACTGTATCTCTTCCACTTCTAAGAATGTCTTCTCTCTCCTAACACAGAGACCAAACTAAAAGCATGTTCAAATGATCTTTATCATCTGTCTTCACCCTTTAAAATGTAAACCTGAGGGGAAAATTCATACCTTGGGCATCTCTTGCAGTCTTGAACTGGGTATTGCTAATACAATGCCCACTACTCAAGAGCCAACCAGAAATACCTGAGCAGCTGACCTGGATTTCCTTCTCCCGCTCACTAGCATACATGCTGAGTTCTAAGCTGAAGTCTATGCACAACCTCAGGGCAAATGCACTAACCATTATTTAGTTAAACCTCAGAGTCACTGACTTAAACAGTGGACCAAAGCAACTGAGGCAATTTAACGACACTTGTATGTACATTGCTGTGTCAAGCTCTGTATGAGAGGTTAGGGTACAAAAGTGAATAAAGCATTACTACCCAGAGTAAAACATTATAAATTATGTATGCATATGTATTAATATACAATACACACACACACATGTGTGCATATGTGCATTCTCAGTCACTGTCATGTCCGACACTTTGCAACACCAAGGACTGCAGCCTGCCATGCTCCTCTGTCTATGGGATTTCCCAGGCAAGAATACTAGACTGGGCAGCCATTTCCTTCTCCAGAGGCTCTTCCAGGAATCGAACCCATGTCTCCTGCATCTCCTGAATTGGCAGGCGGATTCTTTAACCACTGAGCCACTTAGGAAGCCCTCCCCCTACACACATATACATACATGTATATCCACCTACACAAAGTGCTATTAATAGCGATCAGAGGTTAACGACAGACTGTCTATAAAGCTCTAACTAATAGGTATTTTCTGCTTTGCCAGCCACACAGGCTCTGTCACTCCGGGAAACTCTGCTATTGTCTTCTGAAAGCAGCTGTGAATAATACCTAAATGAACAAGCATCACTGTCTTCTAATAAAACTTATCTATAGACACTAAAATGTGAATTTACTGTCATTTTCACATGTCATGAAATATTCTTTTATTTTTTAACTTTTCAACCATAAACCATCCTTAGCTCATGGACTATACCACCAGGATATGGAGCTGTATTTAGCCCCAAGGTGTCGGGAGGAGGCATGGTTTCCCAGTCCCCTGTCAATCAGAGGACAAAGCAGCTGCTGGGTCAGAAGCAGAATCTGGGGTCTGGCACCGACAGGGAGATTTGTATATGAGGTGTGTGCGCATGTGTGCTAAGTTGCTTCAGTCTGACTCTTTGCAACATTATGGACTGTGACTCACCAGGCTCCTCTGTTCATGGGATTCTCCAGGCTATGCTACTGCAGCGGGTCACCATGCCCTCCTCCAGAGGCTCTTCCTGACCCAAGGACCAAACCCACGTCTCCTGGGTCTCCTCCATTGGCAAGTGCCACCTGGAATATGAGGCAAGTTGGGCCAAATTTAAACGGGCTCTGCATATCATGCTAAATAACTAGGAATCTATTCCATCAACAAGTAGGGACGGATGAAAAGCACTCTTTAGGGGAAGTTAGGGTTGGGTTTGATTTTAGAGAGATCACGCCAGTGATAAATGCCCATTCTGTCTGGAGAAGAGGCTGGAAGGAAAGGTGTCAGCCTCAGAAGGGCCACTAAGGACGTTGCCAGGCTAGTCCAGAGGAAGGAACTTGCCAGAATGAGTTCTTAAATTGACAAAAGCATAGGGATTCCCAAGTGGCTCAGTGGTAAAGAATCAGCCTGCCAATGCAGGAAATATAAGAGACGTGGGTTTGATCTCTGGGTCGAGAAGATCCCCTGGAGTAGAAAATGGCAGTAGTCTTGCCTGGAAAATTCCATGGACAGGTGAGCCTGGAGGGCTATGGCCCACGTCTCTTTTACACAACATGTTTCTTTCATGTTGCAAAGAGCGGACACGACTGAGTGACTGAGCATGCACGCCTATTGAATAGAAAATGTAATGAATTACTAGATGGGCTAGGAAAAAATTTCCACCTCTGGAGAGATAACTGGACAAAATAAACATGTCTGGCTCTTGAGGGAGATATCCTGATTTATACCTCTTGGACACAAGATTTAGAAATGTCATATCAAGTGGGTATTGGAGAAAAACCCTGCCAAGTTACCAGAGTCTCGGGATGTAGAGAAGTTAAAGGCTTTGTCTAAGGCCACACAGCTAGTTACAGATCTGCCATGGACACAGACCCAGGTCTTCCGTTAGCTGGTATCCCCTACTCCTTCTAGTGCTTACATGCAGTTTTAGTTTCATGAAATATCAGGCCACAGTTACAGACCAAGAAATCAAATTCTTAAGTTAAAAGCTCACTTATGGGTGAGCACAATGGAATCCTCGTGGCAAAATACATAATGAGATTAAATCTCACAAACAATGCGTTGGGTGAAAGAATCCAGACTCAACACAGCACCATCCGATCCATTGATATACAGGTTGAGAGCTAAGTGAGAGCTAAGCTGGGCTGTGAGAAGTAGGAATGGGTAGGATGGAGCGAGTGTGGAGGGTTTCCTCTGATGCGTGCTGATGCCTGGCTTCCTGAGTTGGGTGTGAAGAGGAAATAAGCTGTAGGCCTATACCTGTCCTTCTCCACACCTGTGCTGTATACTTCAAGGAAAATTAATCTAGCCATCTCTGTCTCTCTGTATACATACATAAAGATCTATATAAAGTGCTATACACACATATACAAATGTACGAGCTGTATCTTTAGTTATGCATGTGTGCAAAGTCGCCTTAATCATGTCCAACTTTGCGACCCTGTGGACCATAGCTCTCCAGGCTCCTCTGTTCATGGGGATTCTCCAGGCAAAAATACTGGAGTGGGTTGCCATGCCCACCTCCAGGGGATCTTCCTGACCCAGGGATCGAACCTGTGTCTCTTACGTCTCCTGGACTGGCAGGTGGGTTCTTTAACACTAGCGCCACCTGGGAAGACCATCTATATTTATACACAGAAAGAACAATCCATTGTCAAACTTTTAAACTTTGTTTGTTTGGTTGGTTTTAATTTGGCCTCATGCCATGGCTTGCAGGATCTTAATTCCCTGACCAAAGAGTGAACCACGGCCTCTGCAGTGGAAGCGTGGAGTTCTAACCACTGGACCACCAGGGAATTCCCTTTACAATCTATTAATTGTATACCTTGGAAGTAACTTATTCTCTCTAAATTTCAAAATAAGAATCTCTAAAATGAAGATAACTAAATATAATTTCCTTAAGGATTAAATAAAGAATGTGTGTGTGTGTGTGTGTGTGTGTGTGTGTGTTTCCTTCTTCCCAAGCCTGGTCCATGTGAGAGCTCCATGCAGAATGAAGGTCTTGGCCAGATTCATCTCTTCTGGATGTTCTTTACCCACGTGGCCTGACCAGGATAGCAGTGAAGACTTAAGCATTCTGGGCAATCAGATGCCCTGCCCAATCCTGGCACATAGGCCATCCCTTCTGCCCGGCCCCACTCAGAGGCCTCCTGGGACCATTGCCATCCACCCAGCAGGGGACCCTGCCCACCTCTCATTCCTCTCGCATGTCTCCCAGGGGGAGGGGTGACCCATCTGCTAGGATTCAGTCATGAACAAGTCCCTGGTCCAAACATCATCAAACAGCACAAAATGCCACCTCGATTCCCAATAGCTTCCTTGTCTGGCAAATAGGGTTAATGACAAGTGCCTTGCTTATCTCCCAGAGCTACTGTAGAGATCAAATGAGATAATAAATGTGAAAGCCTTTTGTCATCTCTGAAGTTGTACACAATTACAAGGATTAGCCGTAATCACTCAATATAGTGTGTGTCTGTTCCTACGTCTTTTGCCCCCCTCCAAGACTTCAGTTTCTGCCAGGTGAAGGCTGAAACCCTGGAACCTACGATATCAGACCTGACACACAGCCACCAAAGGAGAAATATCTGAAAGAACAAGAAGTCGTCACGTTATCTTATACTATCAATGCCTTATGAAGAGATGACACGTGATAATACAACTCCACCATCCTCTAGCCCTTCTTAGACAGATTTTCACTGAGTTTTACAATATATGCCCTGGATGTCAAGAGGTATATTAGGAGCCATAAATGATAATAAATGGTGACATCATGATCACCAAGGAAAACAGATGATGAAAGAACAAACAATATCTTATTACTGGTGTAAGTGAAATAGAAATCAGGGGCACATTTTCAAGATTAGGAATGGGATTAGAAAATTGGCAACATGATAATGTTTAACAGAAATGAGACTCAGCAATGCTGCAGACTGTAAAAGGCATGGTGGTAAGCCTACGTTTCATAATAGGGTATTTTGTGATGTTTCTAGCGTTATATGAACCATTTCAACTGTGAAAGAATTATCTGTAGGTCTAAGTCAGAAACTGTCTTTTATAATCTATTTTAAACCTAACTGATGTCCATGGAAAATTTTGCAAATATAAAATAAAGCTTTTTTCCCCTTTAATTTAGCAGTTTCTAAGTCACGGACATACAGCTGGCAAGTTTCTAATGATTTACGAATTCCTGTAATCTTATTTTATAGGCTAGGGAAGACGCAAAAGGAAATAGCAGAAAAGAGTCCAATCTCTCCCGTCCGTTGTTGTAACTTAGGAGAATCTGGGAAGTGAGCTGTTTGATAAGTGATTCCACTCACTCCCAGGAGAAGTGGAGTTGATATCCTTCAATGATACGGGTCACTATGCTTTATTCGCCCTCTGCCAACTTTGGGTTATGCATCCAGGTTTTAAAATATTCAGCCTCAGAATGCAGTGCACACAGTTTTGCAACCCATTTTCCACCTTGGGTATCTAAGTGGGATGCAAACCTGATAACTGTCTCATGGGTGAAATTTGAAATTTGTCCCATTTGATGTGATTCCAAGAGGATTTATAGTAGCAACAACAAAGATAGTCAGATCACTCCCCATCTTAAATAGGAATTGATAGCAGCCACTTGAGACATAGGCCTGAAGACTTAGGTCTTTTAGTTGTGGCCCAACAGAGAGCAATGCGCACAGACACGAGGGTGAGCTCCCTGGGCTTGCCGGAGTCTGAGCTTGGGGGCTGGCGGTAGCAGTCAAAACTGAAAGTACAGATAAACAGAAAGGAGGCATCGGTCCTGTGCCTGAGGCTAAATGTGTTCTAATTTTATCTTCCCAGCACTCCCTGGCTTCCCAGGTGGTGCTAGTGGTAAAGAACCCTCCTGCCAATGCGAGAAGTATAAGAAGCTGATCCCTGTCTATGTAGCGTGCCAACCACCTCATTAAAGAATACTGGAGTGGCTTGTCATATCCTCCTCCAGGGGATTTTCCCGATCCAGGGATCGAACCCAGGTCTCCCACATGGCAGGCAGACACTTTACCCCCTGAGCCACCAAGGAAGCCTGCAAAGTAATTAGCCTCCAATTAAAATAAATTAATTAAACAAACAAACAAGAAGACAGGGTTAGATCTCTGGGTTGGGAAGATGCCCTGGAGGAGAGCATGATAACCCACTCCAGTATTCTTGCCTGGAGAATCCCATGGACAGAGGAGCCTGGCATGCTACAGTTCAGGGGTCTCAAAGAGCTCAACATGACTTAGCAACACCCCATTTATCAGAGGGAGACTGAGTCTGGGGGAGCTTTGGCGACTTTGCCAGGATGTCATAGCAGCAAGGTGATCGCCGACGTGTCTGATGCCAGAACCCAGTTTTCCTTGTTGCTTATCTATTTTATGTACAGTAGTTGGATATGTTAACCCCAAATGCTTCATTTAGCCCTCCGCATCTCCCCTTTGGTAATCACAAATCACAGATTTGTCTTCTATGTCTATGGGTCCGTTTCTGTTTTGTAAATAAGTTCATTTCTACCATTTTTTAAAATTCCGTGTGTGAGCAGTATTGTATGTTGGTCTTCCTCTGTCTGGCTTACTTCACTTAGTATGACCATTTCTAGACCCATCCAGTTAGTAGTTTCAGCATCATCTGAGGACTTGCCAGAATTGCCGATGCTTGCATCTTCAGAACAAGAATCTGCATTTTCATAAACTCTGCAAGAGATTCACACGGCATTAACATGAGAGCAGCCCTGATCCAAACAGCAATGAGATGGTTTGTGACGTGCGCTGGTATACATCAGTGGGGCAGACAGACGGGAATGAGAAGCACAAACTCAGCTTCTCTCTGGGTTCATGTTATTGAGACAAAGTGGTGTGGTTTGGGGATACAAGACCCCTTAGAATTCCATCTGGTCCCTTAGTTTCACTTTACAGATGGAAATACTGAGGCCTAGGGACGCAGAGAGAAGCTCTGGAAATCTCAAAGCCAGTTCTGTATTCAGAGTCCAGAGAGGAGGGGTCCTTTTCTCCATCACACTGTGAACTTGAGCCAGCTTGCCTTCTCCTCTGTTCTTTCTTTCCTTAGGAAATGCACTCACCCCAGCCCTGCCACTCCAGTCTTGTGTGCTCAGGTCAGTGTAGAGGAGAAAATTACGTGCCTAGAGCTCAGAGCTGCTCAAAATGACCTCCTCTCCTGTCCTGGAGTGAAGATGCCTTTCCTGCCCCAACAGTGCGTTCCACTGTTCAGCTGTGCTTGGGGTTCAATGTCATCCTCAATAATTCATTCTGCAAGAATTTCTAGTAGCTTTATAAATCTGGAGAGCAATAAAATCATCAACTTTTCTTAAGCTTAAATTAAGTTCAGATCCTTCTGTTCCCTTTAAGTAACAGCAAAAGGGGGGTGCTCTGTGCTCCCTTCCACACACATTGGTGAGCATCTCCCAGGACCCCAGCTTTCTCCTAGCCCTCCATCAACTAGTCTTTCATTGCAATTGATTTTTGCTTAGAAATTCAGGGTTGACAAAGTCCTTTTACACACACAGTCCCACTTTATCCCATCAAATGATAAATGTGAAAAACGTTTGCATTGATGTTCAGATGCTAGTTAATACGGCCATAATATTATTGCAGATACTCATATGAAATTGAGAGTAGTGACAAAACAAGCCATATGGGTCAGATATTGAAATGTTCATGGAAATAATGCTCATAAAAACTTTATTGAATGATGGATTCTCGGATACTGTGAGAGTTGCCTGAATCTGAAGGTAGAGTCAGTGACATGTCCAGCATCCCGGGTGACTTGGTGTTTTGTGTAGTGTCGTAGGAAGATTAGAGGACCCCACAAGAAGTGCCCATATAAGCCTTGAAAGCCGTGACCGTGTCACCCTCATGTGGCAAAAGGGACCTTGCAAATGTGATGGAGGATATGGACCTTGAGATGAGAGATGATCCTGGGCTACTGAGGAAAACCCCATCTGATCATATATGCCGGCTAAAAGTAGAGAACGCTTCCCTGCTTTAGTAAAGAGAAACAGGTGAACACGAAGGCTGGATTGGAGAGATGCTGCCTTGCTGGCTTTGGAGATGCAAGGAAATATATAAGTCAGGAATGAGGACACCCTCCAGAAGCTAGAAAAGGCAAGGGGAAGAAATCTTACCCTAAAACCTCCGGGAAGAAATACAGCCTTACCTCTTGCTTTTAGCCCAGTGAAACTCGTCTTGGGCTTTTGACCTATAGGGCTCTAAGATAATGAATATATGTTGTTTGAGTCACTGAGTTCAGAGTAATTTGTTACAGCAGCCCGGGGAAGCTAACAGGGCTGCATTTATCAGCTCAGAGAAAGCGGAGGAAAGGTTCTCTGTGCCTTAGATCAAGAAGTAGCCTGGATAGGACACAGCAGAGTTTACAAACCTAAAAAGATTCCTTTCCAGGAAAGGAGGAAGGGACAGATGAAGATGGTGCAGTATCACATTCCAATTCGCTGAGTCAGTTCTGTTCAGTCATTCAGTCATGTCTGACTCTTTGCCACTCAATGGACTGCAGCACGCCAGTCTTCCCTGTCCTTGACCAACTCCTGGAGCTTGCTCAAACTCATGCCCATCGAGTTAGTGATGCCATCCAACCATCTCATCCTCTGTCGCCCCCTTCTCCTGCTGCCTTCAATCTTGCCCAGCATCGGGGTCTTGTCCAAAGAGTCAGTTCTTCACACCAGGTGGCCGAAGTATTGGAGTTTTAGCTTCAGCATCAGTCCTTCCAATGAATATTCAGGACTGATTTCCTTTGGGATTGGCTGGTTGGATCTGAGTAGCTCTGTGGAAAGCTTGGGAATCCGGCTGCCTGGGTTCTAATGCAAGCAGTGTCACTACCTAGCTGTATGGCCTTGGGAAATCTACCCAACCTCTCAGGACCTCAGCTCCCTCAACTAAGAAATAGGCAATCACAAAACCGACGCAGGTGTTATATGAGGAAAGAATGCGTTAACGTGGGTAAGTACTAACACAGTGCCTGGTATGCAGTCAGTTTCCTGGTGCCACCGTGGTGAAGAATCCGCCTGCCAGTGCAGGAGACATGGGTTCCATCCCTGAGTCAGGAAGATCCCCTGGAGAAGGAAATGACAATGCATTCTGGTATACCTAGCTGGGAAATCCTACAGACAAAGGAAACTGGCAGGCTACAGTCATAAAAGAGTCAGATCGGACTTAGCAACTAAACAAGTTTAGCCTAAGCGTTTAGTTTGGGTCCGGGGTAGGGGGTGGATAAGAAAACATTTTGAAACTTTTGGAATGTGGAAAGAACAGAATCCATGGGGTTAGATTCAAGTCATAGCTCAACTGAAGTGAAAAGCTGTTTAGTAATTTCTTTCGTCTTTGGTTACCTCTCCCTAGAGAAAACACAGCTACCTAATGGCATTGTGTGAGGTTGAAATCTGGTGGCACAGGCCGACATCTCTATATAGTCCATGTGAGGACCACACCGCATGCACTGTAGGTCATACACCTAGAGCCTCTAAATCACCATTCACTGCCCACCCCAGCTCGTTGGTGCTTTGGGGAGCTTTAAGGGTCTTCTCTTTATCTCCATTGTTCGAAAAGTGGTAGTCCTTGCTGTGTTTTCTTTCTTTCTTTTTCTTTTTTTTTTAACATCTATTGTTTGAGGCACTCAGATGGATTTTTTCAAGTTGCTTTCTGGGATTTTTTAAAAAAATTCCTGAATAATGTGAGTGATTTATATCATTTATGGAGTAACTGTTTTCAAGGTTAAGGAATATTTTCAATTTTTAAAACCAAGTTGTTTGTGTTGTGCCCCATGTAATGGACATAGATATCACATGCTTTTAAGATTAATCTGAATTGTTAACAAATTCTCTATCTTTCTTGCACGCATGCATGGTAAGTCACGACAGTCATCTCTATTTGTGACCCCATGGACTGTAGCCTGCCAGGATCCTCTATCCTGGGATTCTCTAGGCAAAAATACTGGAGTGGGTTGGTGTTTCCTTCTCCAGGGGATCTTCCCAACTCGGGGATCGAACATGTCCCTTACTTCTCCTGCTTTGGCAGGCAGCTTCTTTACCATTAGCACAACCTGGAAAACTTTCTCAAAGTGCAGATATTTCATAACGCATTAAAGCTTTGCTTTGCAAAATGTACCAATTTTGTCTATATTTGTTTATGGCTCTTTTGTATTTGGCGATCAAATTTACATTCAATGAAATGAACAAATCGTAAGCATACTTTGGTCACCTGATGTGAAGAACTGACTCATTGGTAAAGACCCTGATGCTGGGAAAGATTGCAGGCAGGAGGAAAAGGGGATGACAGAGGATGAGATGGTTGGATGGCATCACCGACTCGATGGACATGAGCTTGAGGAAGCTCTGGGGGTTGCTGATGGACAGGGAAGCCTGGTGTGCTGCAGTCCATGGTGTCGCAAAGAGTCAGATATGACTGAGTGACTGAACTGATGAGCTTTAACCAATGTATACACCCAAATAGCCAAAATATCACCACGATATAGAACACTGCAGCACCTCAGAAAACTCCTCATGAGCCTTTCCAGTGACTCCCCACCTCCACCTCACTTTGAGGCACCTACTATTCTGTTTTTTTTTTTTTCCCCCACATGCTAGTTTGACCTGTTCTTAAACTGTATATCGAAGAAATCATATAATATGTTCTCCTTTGTTAACTCAACATGCTTTTGAGATTTATCCATGTTGCTGCATGTATCAGTAGCCTGTATCTTTTTGTTCCTCAGTATTCCCTTGTACCAACACAGCACCATCTATTTATCCATTGTCCCTCCATGCACTCCTCATCTATTTCCAGTTTGGGGATATTATAAATTAAGATGAGCACCGCCTCCCCCCCACCCCAGGTCAGTAGGTGTCCAGTATGCTCCTGGAGAAGAGCAGAGAAATAGCTCCAGAAGGAATGAAGAGGCTGAGCCAAAGCAGAAACAACACCCAGTTGTAGATGCGTCTGGTGGTAAAAATAAAATCTGATGCTGTAAAGAACAATATTGCATAGGAACCTGGAATGTTAGGTCCATGAATCAAGGTAAATTGGAAGCAGTCAAGCAGGAGATGGCAAGAGTGAACATCTTTTAGGAATCAGTGAACTAAAATGGACAGATGACCATTATATCAACTACTACTGTGGGCAATCATCCCTTAGAAGAAATGGAGTAACCCTCATAGTCAACAGAAGAGATGGTGAAGGAGAGGGAAGCCTGGCCTGCTGCAGTTCATGTGGTCACAAAGAGTTGGACACAACTGAGCAAATGGACAACAGCAACCATATCCTTGCAAATCTTTTTGCGTTTTATTTTTTCCATTTGTACTGGGTAAATACCTAGCAGTGGAATTTTTGGTGTACACTTAGTGTTTTGCCATTTTAGCTGTACCATTTTTTGCTACTATCCAGTAATACGAGTTCTATTTGTTCCATATCCTTGCCAACAGTTAGCATCATCTATATTTTTAATTTCAGCCATTTCTGCAAGTATATAGTGATATCTCAACATGGTTTTCATATGTATCTCCCTGATAATGAATAGTGCTGAACACTTTTTTGTCTCCTTATTAGTTATTTGTCTGTATTCTTTTATTAAATATCTGCTATCCATTTTGTTGTTATTGTTGTTGTTGTATCCTTTGTCTTTGTATTAATTTGTCCGAGTCAATTTGTAGCTTCCCTGGTGGCTCAGTTAAGAACCTGCCTGCTATTGCAGGAGACACAGCTTTGATCCCTGGGTTGAGAAGATCCCTTGGAGGAGGAAATGGCAACCCACTCCAGTGTTCTTGCTGGGAATTCTATGGACAGAGTGGACTCATTGGAAAAGACCCTGATGCTTGGAAAGATTGAAGGCAAAACAAGGGGACTGAAAAGGATGAGATGGTTAGATAGCATCACTGACTCAATGAGCATGAATTTGAGCAAATTCCAGGAGATAATGAAGGACAGGGAAGTCTGGTGTGCTGCAGTGCAGGGGATTGCAAAGAGTCAGACACAACTTAGTGACGGAACCACAGCAAAGTGCATAATTCACATTTGTTGACTTGAATTAAGTTCTTGTGTTTTTTCGAGAGGCAGGACACATCCTAACCTGGTTGGCGGTAATAGAACCTCATTCCTGGGTGAACAGAACCTAGAAATTGTCCCCTTATGATTCCAAAGCGTGGACTCTGGGAGACATACTCTCTGACACTGTTACACATGCCCTCCTACTGGGAGACTCTCCTGGGACCCTGTTTCTCCATCAACTTCCCCAACTCTGTAGTAGGTTGCAGGCAGACACTCCTGGGTCTTCAGTGAGCTTTGATTTGACTCAGCCTTTCTACCTTGAATGCTCGGCACTGAGCTTTGGGGCCTGTGCTTACTTTTACTTATTTTCCTGTTTTCATTACAGGCTGCCACTGGGTTCTCACAAGGCAAATTGGCCCCAACTCTTAAAAAACAAACAGCCTCTCCTAGAGCTTTGAAATAATTATCTCCAAGAGGGAACAAGGCAGCCCAACCATTGTCAGTCCTAAATGACACCATGGCTGGTGTGCAGTATTTAGAAGATTAATAACATCTGCTTTTAAAAATCATGGTTGGTCGCAGACCCCAGAGCTCACATCAAACATATGGGGGTATTTTGTATGCACGATATGCAGGCAAACTCTAGACCGCCAAGGCCACTGACTAGAAAACATGTTGTAGTAATAACATGAGTTTCCTTGTATTGATGACCTTATATGAGATGGATATACTGACCCCATAAAGTACTATACCTCTATTTACCAAAGCCAGTCTGTGGGACTGGTACTCTTATTTCCACTTAGCTTAAAGGAAAAGCTAAAGATCCAAGGGATTTAAAACTGAACTAGCTTGCGACTGAGAGCAAGCCACGAAGCCAGGATTTAAACCCAAGGAGATGTGATTCCAAGCAGAACTCTTTCAACTCTCCCAGCCTGTTTCCAATTTTGGATCAACAGGGCATATTCAGAAGCCAAGAGTTTACAGAACATCCATGATGAGACAGGACCATTCCCTGATTTATTTAATCATCTTCCGCTACTCCGTTAAACACATCCTCAAGAGCAGAGTCTGACCAGGGCTCCGCTTTCATCCTCGGAGCAGGGTCTGCGTTGGTTTCCTGATGTTGAGTAAAGCGACTCTCATAATTGCAGATCAAGAGCTAGCATGGAAGCCCAGAAAGCTCAGCTCCTGATCGCTCCTGCCTGATACTCAAGACACAAATGGACCAAACGACTGTCTGCATTTTAAACACGTTTCTCTGAGGTTTGTGTGTGTGAGTTTTTTTTGCTCTCTTTTTTGTTCACGGTTAGAGAAATTGGCAGCCTGCCCTTAGTCTTTCAAGCAGGTTTCAATAAGCAAACAAAAAAAAAAGAAAGAAAGGAAAGAAAGGGTCGAAAACAATGAGCACGTGCACGATTTTTAAATGTTTCCAGGACGAAAACGGTTGTTCAGACATTATTTGAAAATAAATGAATATAAAGGTGGGAGTGGTATCCTTCCTTTTCTTCTCTGTTGGTGAGGAGGGAGCAAAGGTTATGCTGGGACTGAGGGATATCCCCCTAGGTCCCTAAGTATGAGAGTACACATATCTGTATTTGCCTGGGTCTTTAGAAGGCAACTTTCTCCATAGCGCCAATCCTGTATTTCAGACCATCTCTCAATCTCTTTAGAAACTGATATCATTTGAAGATGAGTGTCTTCACTTGCCAAGCAAGGCATCTGCTAGTTTTAGTGGGAGAACGGAGCAAGGAATTAAGTGATGCTCTGGTACTTGCTCTGTCCTGACCACAGGATCCCGTGTATGAACAACAGTAAATTGGCCAAGGGCACGACTGTGAAACCAAGAGAAGGGTTGTGATCCCTTCCATTCATTTCACAGACGTGTATGGTGCCCTGCTCCATGCCAGGCACTGGAGCCTGTAGAACAAGATACATGTGTGTGCATGCGTAGGCATGCTAAGTTACTTTAGTCCTGCCTGACTTGCGACCCTAGGCACTGTAGCCCACCAAGCTCCTCGGTCCATGGGAGTCTCCAGGCAAGAATACTGGAGTGAGTTGCCATGCCCGTCTCCAGGGGATCTTCCCCACCCTGGGACTGAACCCATGTCTCTTACGTCTCCTGCATCGGCAGGCAGTTCTTTACCACTAGCGCCACCTGGGAAGTCCAGAACAAGATACACAGGACCTCTGTCTTCACAGACTTCCCACACCAGCGGGGAGACTGATGGAAAACAGTGCAAAGCACCCATTCATCAAAGGACTGCAGGGAGCGTCAAGAGCTTTGAAAGGGACAAGCGAGGTGAAGCATCCTTTGTGGAGTGGTTGAGAAGGGCTCTATAAAGAAGCAGCATTTAACCTGAGACTCCAGTGCGGAAGGGAGGCCAGCCAAGCAAACGAGGGGAGGACTTTGTGTAACTGCAGAAGGATTTGACCCACCTGGGCTGGAGGGGGTGAGCACACAACTGAGACACAGCAAGGGGTCTCGGTGCCCTGGGAGGGGAGAGGCTGGGTGGTGAGGGGTTTTGTACAACAGGGTAAAGAGACCAGATTTAATTCTGAATGTCTTGGGCGATAACTGTAGTGTTTTCAACAGAGGCATGCTATACAGCAAGGGCCAGTAAATTCAACCCAGCACTTTTTAAAAAAAAATAAGTTTTATTGGCCTACAGCCACACTCATTGGTTTGAAACTTATCTGTGGTTCTGCGGAGCTACAAGGGTAGAGTTGAGTAATTGTGATAGAGAACACGTGGCCCAAAGCCAACGATATTGACCACCTGGCCCTTTATAGAATAAGTGAACAGAAAGATGGGTCCAGGTTTTCAACCTCTTTGAGCATCAGTTTTCCCATCTATAAAATGAAGTCACTCTTGGGGCAGGTGAATTATATCTCAATAAAGCTGTGAAAAATGCAGATACCAACTATATGGCCTTGATAATACTATACTAAGGGTTAAAAAGGATACCGAATAAAAATCACACAGCAGATTGGCAAAAAGAGAGAGGTCAGTGACCGTCTCTGCTGCTCATACTGTGACTCACAGCCTGGAGAGCAAGTCTTATTACCTTCGCATATCCATACAGAGAAGCTAAGTCACCAGCCTGAGGATGCACAGCACCACATGCAGGGCCAAGGATTCTAACCCTTGTCTCTGAGACCCCCAGGAGTCCATCCCACACAAATCCCTACCTTTGAGATCACTGTGACTTGCAAAGTCAAGTTAGGCTGAAAAGTGGAAGTGAACTGTAGGGCTGGGAGGCAGTTTTGGTGAACTGGAGGGAATTCATTGAGGGTTTTTTTTTTTTTTTTTTCTCCCCCATTTGGTTTCAGGCTGTGTGAATTCTCACTGCCCTGTGTTTCACTTTGAGCTGGGTGTTCATCGGAGCTCTGCATTTCGCGTGAAATCTGGCCTGAATTCTGCTTGGTCGGGGGTGAAGCTGTCAGAAACTGCTGAGCTGGGCCCAGTTGCTGGGCCCCATCAAAGGCACTGGCCAGGGCTCTGGGTCTAAGGCCAGCCAGCCCACAGCTTCCTCTGGGCCAGAACACAGTCAGTTCACCTCGTTTCAAGTTTCGAGTTACCTCCTTTCAAGTTTCACTCTTGAGTGGTTCACACAAAACCTTTCCTCTTTCTCTCTTTGTGAGCTGGTCTTGGCTGTGAAATGCAGGCTGAGAAGTCAGCTGTCCTAAGTGAGAAGCTCTGGTCTGAAAAGTGGAGAAAGGACCAGACCTGGGTCTGGAAATCCCGGAGCCCAGGGCCTGCACCTACGTGATGACCTACCAGGTGCTCAACAAGCCTCTTCAGGCCTCCGTTCTCTCAAGTAAAGGGCAGAATGCAGGACCACCAAGGTCTTCAAGTTCTGATAATCTGTGAGGCTTGCTCTAAGGCTGCATCTTTAAGGATGAGTAGAATGTGGTGTGTGTGTGTTAGTAGCTCAGGCATGTCCAACTCTTCACAGTCCTGTGGACTGTAGCCAGCCAGGCATCTTCTGTCCATACAGTCTTCCAGGGAAGAATACTGGATGGAGCTGCCATTCCCCCTCTACGGGATCGTCCCCACCCAGGGACAGAATCTGCGCCTCTTGTGTCTCCTCCTTTGGAAGGTGGATTCTTTACCACTGAGCCATCTGGGAAGCTCAGAATGTAGAGTCCCAGGTTTTACTCTTTCCATCATTTTTGAGACCTAAAACAGACTTTCAAGATTTTTCTAGTTTCTTTCTCCCATTTTACAAAGGAGGATGCAAAACCCAGAAATGCTCAAGGACGTTTCCAGGCTATTGAGAAAGTTAGTGATGGGACAGGGGCTAGAACTCGCCTCTCCAGGCTCTCGGAGCAGAGTTCCATCTGAGTCACACCCTGTAGTGCACACAGATGCCCCTGTGTCAACCTTGATTTGAGACTTTCTTGTAAACAAAAACATGAGAAAGAGCTTCATTAATACTTATTAAACCTTAGATAAATTAACAGCAATTTTCTTGGCAGCAGCCTGGCAACTTCCCCCAACATCTGGTCAGGGCTGGGCAGGCCTGGCCCTCCTGCCCCTTGGAGGAACGGTTGGGACCATGAAAGCCTGGAGCCCTGGGGCTCCCAGGGGACGAATTCTACCTAATGCGCTGTCTGCCGGGCGCGCTTCACTTCCACAACACCTGCTTTCCGGAGCCGAGCTGCCACTCAGTCCCAAGCCAGTGGAGCGTGGGAAATCGGAAGAGAGAGAGAGAGAGAACACGCCGCGGTGGCTGGGGGGAGATAACTTGGCATCTGTGCGGAGGGCGTCCAGTGACAAGGAGGACGGGGATAAAGATGGAGTTGAGTAGGCAGCGCTCTGCAGGGGGAATCGTGATGACAATGGTCCTGTGATGAAGATGACCTGAGATGCTCAGAGAGCCCTTCCAGCCTGGTGTCAGTTGTCCTGCTCTGTGTCCAGAAACCCTATGCTGCCTTTGAATCTCTATGGCCTCTTCTATCCTGGAGCATCCTTAGTGAGGATGAAGCCCAGTTCTGCCACGGGCAGACCAGTCCAGCATGTGGGTTCTGGTCTGAGTTTCTGACTGATTGCAGGAACATTACTCTGTTCAACACAACAGACACAGGTGCCCAGGTCCATGTGCTGTGCCAGGGGCGAGAAGCTGAGAGATAGAGCAAAGGGGACCGTGTCCCTTTCTTCTGCTGATCATTATCAAGTTAGGCAGGAAGAGGAGGGGGGTGGCAGACACCAGAACGTGAAGTCTCTTGATAGCTGTAAAGGAAAGAGGGGAGGCAGAGAGATCATTGAGGGAGGGAGGAAAGAGGGGGAGAAACTTGGGAACCTGTGCAGAACCAAGAAGAAGCACCTACCACCAGGAGACATGGGCGAGGGCCAGGGATGGCCCAGTGGTTGAAGAATGCCTGAGCTGAGTCTCAGCCTGAGGGTGGGGGTTTGAGGGATCAGCCAGTCCCAGTTCAGTGAGTGACTTTGGAGAAATCTCATGTAATACACTCACTACAGTGCCTCCAAAACATTTGCTGTAAATTTTGCAAGTTTACCTATTAGACAAGAGGGATCCTTGATGAGCCACTTGATTCAATTTTTCATATGCTTAAATTCTATGAATTCCTATGTACTGAGAATGAAGCACGTGGAAATCACGGTGTCAGGAATTAAGGGACTGTAAAACTAGAAACAAAAGCCTCCGTGAGAGTCACTGGGAAGCATCTACCCAACCACCATCTGGCCATCTCTTTCTAAAATTAAAAGATTCCAATTGCTTTGAGATGCCAGTGTACCCAGTCTGAGAAGATGACTCCTGATGGGTCACAGGCCAGGAGAGTCAACTGATTTTGCTTTGTCAAAGACGCACTTTCCCAGCCTCTTTGCTGGCAGCTCAGTTGGCAGCGAATCCGCCTGCAGTGCAGGAGACCTGGGTTCGATTCCTGGATTGGGAAGATCCACTGGAGAAGGAATTGGCAGACCACTCCAGTATTCTTACCTGGAAAATCCCATGAACAGAGGAGCCTGGCGGACTATAGTCCATAGGATCCCAAGAGTCAGACACAACTTAAGAGACTAAACCACCATCTGCAGCAGATGTGGTCATGTGACACATTTCTGGGAACGCTTCGGCTTTCTGATCTGGTGGCATAAATAGAGCTCCTTAGCAGTCCCAAATTTCCTCTCTTCCTCAGTATTAATCAACCACTATGCAGTATGCAGTCTAAAAACAAAGGACAGCAGAAGGCCCGTCAGATTTAGATGTGAAACCAATATATGGCTGAGAGGCAATTTATTTTGCAGTGAAGTAGTTGATTTACAATGTTGTGCCTGGTGTACAGCAAAGTGATTCAGATATGTACATACATATATATGTGTATAATGTATATGCATATATGTGTAAGATGTATGAAAGTGAAACTGCTAGTCATTTCAGTTGTGTCTGCCTGTTCGCAATCCCATGGACTGAAGTCCACCAGCCTGCTCTATTGATGGAATTCTCCAGGCAAGAATACTGCCCTGGTTCACCCATCCATTCTCCAGGGGATCTTCCCGACCCAGGGAGGCTCCTGCATTGCAGGAAGATTCTTTTCTGTCTGATCCACCACAGAAGCCTGTATGATAATCTCTAGGTCCATCCAATTTGCAGCAAATGGTATACAAATAAATGTGTATATATGCATATATATACACATATACATGTAGATCACGTCGTTTTTATCCATTTATCGGTCAGTGGACATTTAGGTCGCTTCCATGTTTTGGCTATTGTAAATAGTGCTTCTATGAACATTGGGGTGCATGCATTTTTTCAAATTAGAATTTTCTTTTAATATATGCCCAGGAGTGGGATTACTGGATCATATTGTAACTATTGTTTCTAAGGAACCGCCATACTGTCTTCCATAGCGGTTGCACCAAGTTATAGTCTTACCAACAGTATAGGAAGGTTCCTTTTCCTCCACATCCTCCCCAGAATTCATTGTTTGTAGACTTTATAATAATGGCCATTTTGACAGGAGTAAGATGATACCTCATTGTATTTTTGGTTTTAATTTCTTTGGTAATTAGCCATGCCGACCATCTTTTCACAGGCTTATTGGCCATATGTATGTCTTCTTGGGATAAATGTCTATTTAATTCTTCTGCCCACTTTTTGACTGGGTTGTTTGTCTTTTTATTACTGAGTCATATGAACTGATGTATATTTTGGAAATTAAAGCCTTGTCATTTGCATCATTTGCAGAATACTTTCTCCCAGTCTGTAGGTTGTCTTTTCATTTTGCTTATGGTTTCCTTTTCTGTGCAAAAACATGTAAGTTTGATCAGGTCTTATTTGTTTGTTTGTTTGTTTTTTTTTTTCTTTTATTTCTATTGCTTTGGGACACTGATGTAAGAAAATGATTTATGCCACATAATATTTTACCTATGTTCTCTTCTAGGAGTTTTATGATGTCCTGCTTTATGTTTAAGTGTTTAAGCCATTTTGAGTTTGTGTATGGTGTGAGGGAGTGTTCCAACTTTATGGATTTACATGTGGCTGGCTGGCTTTTCCAATACCACTGCGAAGAGACTGTCTTTTCTCAATTGTATATTCTTGCTTCAGTGGCACTTTTTAGTTGAGGTATAATCAACATATAGCACGATATTACCTACCTGTGTACAACACACGATTTAGCATTTGTATGTATCATAAAAGGTCCATATAGTCAAAACTGGTTTTTCCAATAGTCATGTACAATGAGAGTTGGGTCATAAAGGAGGCTGAGTGCCAAAGAACTGATGCATTTGAATTGTAGTGCTGGAGAAGACTCTTGAGAGTCCCTTAGACTACAGGGAGGTCAAGTTAGTCAATCCTGAAGGAAATCAACCCTGAATACTCATTGGAAGGATTGATGCTGAAACTGAAGCTCCAATACTTTGACCACCTGATGTAAAGAGCCGACTCTTTGGAAAAGATCCTGAAGGACAGATTGAAAGAAAAAGGAGAAGGGGGCGGCAGAGGATGAGATGGTTAGATAAGAGCACCAACACAATGGACATGAATTTGAGCAAACCCCGGGAGATACTGGAGGACAGAACCCTGGTGTGCTGCAGTCCACAGGGTTGCAGAGTCAAACATGACTTCTTGACTGAACAACAGCAAAACTGTGAAATGATCACCACAATATCCCTAGTTAATATTCATCACCATATACATATTTTGGGGGATTAGAGCTTTTATGGTTACTGTCTTAGAAACTTACATCTATGAAGTACAGTATTATTAACTATAGTCATCATGCTGCAAATCATATCATCATGATTTATATAACTTATAACTGAAAGCTTGTACTTTCTGTCCCTCTTCACCCATTTTGCCCACCCTCCACCTTGCATCTCTGGCAATCATCAGTCTTTTCTCTGAATCTATGAGCTTGGACTTTCTATACATCATTGCTACTTTTAGCTGAAAGACTGTTGGCAAATCACTTAACTTGATTGAGCATCCATTTCTTTTTTGGCAGAACTGAATCAAAAATAGTTCAGCCACAAAAGATGATTTTGAGGAATGGATGGGCCACTGACTGTGAAAGTGCATGTGTAAACTCTGAAAGCGTTTTCCAAAAATTATCACTTTGGGTAATATTATGCTGATCTTCCCTTGACTATTCAATGTAATTTTTTATAATTACTATTTATTTTTCTTCAGTTAACTGTCTGCTTATGTCTGCTAAACTATGATGCTGCTACTGCTAAGTCACTTCAGTCGTGTCCGACTCTGTGTGACCCCATAGATGGCAGCCTACCAGGNTCATTGCTACTTTTAGCTGAAAGACTGTTGGCAAATCACTTAACTTGATTGAGCATCCATTTCTTTTTTGGCAGAACTGAATCAAAAATAGTTCAGCCACAAAAGATGATTTTGAGGAATGGATGGGCCACTGACTGTGAAAGTGCATGTGTAAACTCTGAAAGCGTTTTCCAAAAATTATCACTTTGGGTAATATTATGCTGATCTTCCCTTGACTATTCAATGTAATTTTTTATAATTACTATTTATTTTTCTTCAGTTAACTGTCTGCTTATGTCTGCTAAACTATGATGCTGCTACTGCTAAGTCACTTCAGTCGTGTCCGACTCTGTGTGACCCCATAGATGGCAGCCTACCAGGCTCCCTCGTCCCTGGGATTTTCCAGGCAAGAACACTGGAGTGGGTTGCCATTTCCTTCTCCAATGCATGAAAGTGATAACTGAAAGGGAAGTCACTCAGTCATGTCCACTGTTAGCGACCCCATGGACTGCAGCCCACCAGGCTCCTCTATCCATGGGATTTTCCAGGCAAGAGTACTGGACTGGGGTGCCATTGCCTTCTCCAAACTATGATGGGATAGTATCAAACTATGATGGGATAGTAACAAACCCTGGTGTTTTCTGATAACCATTCAAAAATAATTTGAATTTTTTCATAGTATTTATTAAATAAATGTTAGTTGTACACTGAAGTTTTTTCAAAGATTTTATCAATTTTGTATTTTTATATTATTCTTTTATAATTTTATATGTAGTGTTATACTTTTATATCTTTAGTATGGACAAGTTTAATTAATAAAATAAAATATAATTTTGTATATGAAATAAAATCAGGCTTATGGAATTCTTAGAAAAACGTGTATCTTTCTCATTCAAGGACTCCGTGTCAAGCACACACGCCTAGGAGCTAGTGGGTTTAGATAAAGTTTTGAACACAGGTGTTGTCACGAGTTGGCAAATTTTCCCACTGAAATTGTTTAATGTGATTATCTCTTAGATGACTTCTCATTTACTTTTTTCTTCTCTTCTTACACAATTGAGGAACTAGCAAATAGGTTGAGCCTGTATTGGTTTCTCAGTTGAATTAGAATAATTTGCCATTCCTAAAACTTTTGTAATTACTTGAGTGACAGTAATGATTTTTGTCCTAATGAGATGGACTCGGTGGGCTCCTGGATGGGGGCTGGACACCAAAAAGACCAATCCATTAAAAACCTAGAATTTTTAGCTCCACTTCTCATCCTCTGGAGAGAAGAGAGAAATTGGGAATGTAGCTGATAAGTGATCATGTCTTCCTTGAGAAGCCTCCATAACATCCCAGTTTTATGGGGTTTGGAGAACTCACAGGTGGACAAACACCTCTACATATGAGGATGGTGACAGAGCCCACTCCACAAGGGTGGAAGCTCTTGTGCTTGGGACTCTTCCAGACTTAATCTTATCTATCTCTTCAACTGGTTGTTTATCTACATCTTTGATCATTTAGTAATCTGCACTATCCTAAAGGAGATCAGTCCTGGGTGTTCACTGGAAGGCCTGATGTTGAAGCTGATGTCTAATCCTTTGGCCACCTGATGCAAAGAGCTGACTCATTTGAAAAGACCCTGATGCTGGGAAAGATTGAGAGCATGAGGAGAAGGGGGTGACAGAGGATGAGATGGTTGGATGGCATCACCGACTCAATGGATGTGAGTTTGGGTGGGCTCCGGGAGTTGGTGTTGGACAAGGAGGCCTGGCATGCTGCAGGTCATGGGATCACAAAGAGTCGGACACGACTGAGTGACTGAACTGAACTTGATCATATCCTTTAATAATCTGGCATTCATATATATAAGTGAGTGTTTCCAGAGGTCTGTGAACTGTTCTAGCAAATAATTGAATCAAAGGGTTAGTTAGTCATGGTAACCTCAAATTTGTAGCCACTTATGACAGAAGTTGTGGGTAATCTGGAGAACTACTACTTACGATTGGCATCTGAGTGGTGACGGTCACTTTTGTGAGACTAAGCCCTTAACCTGTGGGATCTCCAAGTGGATAGTATTAGAACTGAGTTAAATTATGGGTTACCCAACTGGTGTTGCAGAATTGCTCTGTGTGGGAAAACCCCCACATACCTGATGTCGGAAGTGTTATGAGTGTGGTGTTCATCTGAGACTGAAGGACAGACACACGGAAGAAGGAGGACTGGGTTTTTTTCCTTTACACTGGGAAAACAGATTTTCCTGAACACTCACATTGGAAGGGTGACCTTTTTTTTTTTTTAATTCACTTCACAAATGTTTATGATGCCTAATATCTCAAAATTAGCATATGTAGAGTCAATTAAAATTATCTAATGGAAATTTTAAGAGATGCTAGATATTTTTTTCAACATCTGAAACATTTTATTCCACACATGGAAGAGAGCACTGCCCAAGAAAATTGATTACATCAATTTTCCCAATTCTCATTGTGTAGTCTTGGCATGATATTAAAACCTAGTTGTGATCCTGTATACCTGTTAGTTGCTCAGTTGTGTCTGACTCTGAGATCCCATGGACTGTAGCCCAACAGGCTTCTCTGTCCATGGGATTTCCCAGGCAAGAATACTCGAATGGGTAGCCATTCCCTTCTCAAGGGAATCTTCCCAACACAGGGAATCTTACCTGGGTCTCCTACATTGCAGGCAGATTCTTTACTATCTGAGCCACCATGGAAGCCCAATACTTATTTAGCCTTTAAATCCATGTACAACTACTAGCAATTCAACAACAAAAAAAAATGTTTCCTCTTTCCTGGTAGAACATTATGTTATTGAAAAAAAAAAAAAAGGAGAGAAAGAGATTAGACTTATTAAAAGATTTTGCTCTTAGGATTAGTTCAACCACAAACCAACCTAGCATCTTTGATTAAGGCATTACGTCATTTTGAGGCTATATTCAGTCATCTTCAAAAAGAAATAGCAATAATAATAATAGTAATGATAATAGTAAAAATGGTAATAATGCCCCTATCACACAATTGTCTGAGTATGAAGCTCCTGGTTAAAATCTATAACACAATGCCAAGCTCCCTATAAATTAAGCAAAGACAAAGCCCAGATGTGTTGTATTGATTAACTGAACTAGCAGATGTGAAGAAAAATGAAATGTATATTGAATTTGCTGTATATATTTACTTTTTGCCATTGCTATTTCTATCTGTATAACAAGCTAGTTATCTATCTCCTGTCTTATTCCAGAAATAATTTAATGTGGTCTATTTAATATTATTATCTTGTTTTATGATTCATTTTCTAGTCAACCCTATTCAGACACATTATTTTCCAGAAATAATAATTATAGTTATTTCAATATAAAATACAGTATACATGTATTGTTGGTTCCCTTCTAAGAGGCTGTCATCTATACTTGTAGGTTTAATTGCTGCCACTAACATGAATTTACAAGACTGCAAACTGTAAGATGAACCCTCTATGCATTCACAGACTCATACTTCAAAGGATTTAAAATAGCAAGAAAGTCTGCATTGGGAAAAAGAAATCATCAGGAGTTAATATACTACCTTTACACCAAAATCTCCATCATGTCCCTGGATATAAAAAATTCTATGTTCAAGGTAGACTTTTCATATTAAATTCTACTCAAAGTGAATCTATGGAGCAAAGATTACTGTGTCAAAAGCTACACGGTATTAGAAAAAGAATTGAGTCATAATGCTTAAAGGGATCTTATGTATCATCTGGTCTCATTTCATTATCAAAGCTAGACTCTCTTACAACATTCTTGGAAAGCTATCTGGACCCTGTTTGACTGCTCAAAGTGACAGGGAGTTCATTACTTTACAAGAACGGCCAGTCCATTGTGAGGCAAGTTTATTGGAAAGTGTTCAATTGAAAGCTGGAAGGAATGCAATTACAGTCAGAAAGATCTGCACTAGTCTCAGTCACTCAACCAGCCAGGGCATCTTCAGTGAGCAAGTTTTCCAACCTAGGCTATAGCTTCCTCCGCTGTAAAGGAAGAGAAAGATACATTGCTCTGAGAAAAGCTGGGGAGATGAAAAGAGATAACAAATGTCAGTACAGCTTAGCAGATATCCAACAGAGAGTTACTTGCCCTCTCCTCATCACCTTCCTCTGAATTGAACTCTTGCTTTGTTGTTCAGTGGCCAAGTCGTGTCTGAATCTTTGAGACCCCATGGGCTGCAGCACACCAGGCTTCCCGGTCCTTCACTATCTCCAGGAGTTTGCTCAAATTCATATCCTTTAAGTTTGTGATGCTATACAACCAGTTGGTCACTTCTACAGACTAGAAACACTCTCATAGAAAATAATAATCATTGGAAACAAAACAGTAAGTGAGGTTCTTCCTTGTTTTTCTGGCAAAGACAAGTTGGAGCAGAGAAACTGCTGCCTCATGTAGAGACGTCGTGTGTTCCATGTATGCTTCAGTCCCACTCTTTTTATATTAGCTGAATGCTAAGCCGTGAAATTAAAAGACGTTTTATCCTTGGAAGAAAACTTCTGACAAACCTAGACAGCATATTAAAAAGCAGAGACATTACTTTGCCAACAAAGGTCTGTCTAATCAAAGCTATGATTTTTCCAGTATGGATGTGAAAGTTGGACCAAAAAGAAGGTTAAGCACTGAAGAAATGATTTCTTTCAAACTGTGGTGCTGGAGAAGACTCTTGAGAGTCCCTTGGACAGCAAGGAGATCAAACCAATCAATCCTAAAGGAGATCAACCCTGAGTAATCATTGGAAAGACTGATGCTGAAGCTGAAGCTTCAATATTCTGGCCATGTGATGCAAACAACCAACTCATTGGAAAAGACCCTGATGCTGGGAAAGACAGAAGGCAGGAGGAGAAGGGGATGACAGAGGACCAGATGGTTGGATGACATCACCAACTCAATGGACATGAGTCTGAGAAAGCTCTGGGAGATGGTGAAGGACAGGGAAGCCTAGCATGCTGCAGTCCATGGGGTCACAGAGTCGGACACGACTGAGCTCCTGAACAGCAACAAGTAGACATGCAGCTTTGTGGCCTCTACTTTGATGTGTAAAACATATTACACCTCCCTCTGGATCACTTCCCTAAACTCAGCATCCTGGAGATAACCAAAGTTACAGCCATATGGATTCTCTGGTAGCTACTGAGAAATCCCCATCCTCTCCTCCCAGATCTGACCTTGTATCAGAGCAGGTCAACACATTTCTCAGGCTTGTCCTCAGAGCTCACCACCCCCTTGCTTTATAAGCTGGCTGACTAAGTGTTATCAATTCATATTGAAATTTGCACTCACCTCCTCCCTCTGGTCCCATCAAACACTGTGGAACATTCTGTCATTTGTTCTCAAGCAAGAGGAAGGTGCTTGTGTAGCTAGTGGTATGGGGTTTCACATGTGGGCCAAGGGGACTCTCAGAGGCTCTGCTTATCTCAATGTGAGAGGCGTCCTCTTGGTATCAGGTAAGAGGCTCAGTGGGTTCAGACACCACTGGAGTCTAGCATCTAGTGGTCTTACCAATGCTCCTCCCCCAATAAGCCCCAAGGAAAATCATCTTCATCATCATCACCATTATTTTCTTGGCTGTTTATCCTCAAAGGTTATCGCACACAATTCCCAGAAGTGACCTGCCGAAGGGAGATGATTTCCAGGTGGAAGATGAGCTTGTGACCTTCGATGGCAGTTCTAACATTATCAACTGTAGTATATACAGATTATTCTACTTCTGAGACTCTGGTGGGATTCTGAGCCACTTATGGAATCCCTTACCTTGGGTCACACTTCAGTTCATCATCATTCCTGCATTCATTCAATAGTCATGGGTGCCTACCGAGTCTCAGGCTCTTCTTAGGTGTTCAGAATATATTAGTGAACAAAGCTGGTATAGGTCCCTGTCCTTAGGGAGGTTATGAGCTAATGAAGAGAGAGCTTAAATGGTTCACACCATAGAAAGTTACATGTGTGTGTTCAGGTGTGGGAGTGACTGATGGAAACAGAAGGAGACGTGATGGCTCAGGAGGTTCGGGGTGGGGGCAGACAGGCGCGGGTGAAGTCAGCCAAGGAAGATTGAGAGGAGCAGTCAGGTGTTGATGGTTTAACATTTAGGGTTTGGGTGGTGATCATGGAGTTTTGACTTTTCAATCTTTGCTCTAGTAATATGCCACAGACCAAATGCTTAACGTCTCTAAGCTTCCCCGTCTATGAAATGAGAGAAACTAATCGCGCTTCCTCATAAGATAATCACGGCTCTTCTTGTAGAGTCACAGGGTGGTTAAGTTAGAGAGGTGCCCACTAAGTGTTTGTTCAACATGTTAACCTGTTCTTTTCAGCTTCCCTGTATTGCAGTTGAGGGGACTAAACCCCAGAGAAGAGGCACAGCTTCCCCTAAAGAAAGACATGGCAAGACCTGAGCTTCAGGTGCAAACTTCAGAGACATAGTCAAGAGCCATGATTATCAATGTGCATGTGGTTTGTGTCTTTGGGTCACTCTTTGAAGGATCCCTTTTGCCTGGCTCACCCCTGCTCCAGGGCACTTATAAGATGATGCCTCAACAGCCCATCTGAGGTCAACTCTCTTAGGTACCAGTTAGAATCTGGAGGAATAATGTTGGATCAGTCAGTCTGGTCAACTATAGCTCTTATGTGAGGCACAGTAAGCCTTTCTTCCCAAGTCCTGACCTGCTGAGAAGAGAAGCTTGCAGATAAGCATCACTGTAACCTTATAAATAGTGGAAGACTCATGGATTGACCCACCTGTGTGCTCTTCCTTAGAACACATAGTCCCAGAGCACTGATTCCCAGGGCTCCCCTTTCAGCCCTTTAAGCCTTTCTTTCACTCATAGACTCCCCTCTTCCTTTCTTAGAAAGATATACACCAGACAAAGGCAATAGGCAACAGGGGGAGACAAGAAGAGAAAGAAAGAAGAGAATGGTCCTGTTCAGGGTACTCCCTACATCATCATTCAAAACTTGAGGGAGTGAATCCAAAGGCAAGACAAGACCTGGGATTTCTTCTCACCCACTTGAGTATTACCACCACTCTTCTCTTTGCATCCCTCTGACATTGACCTTGTTGGCATGCTAGGATTTCACATACATCAGAAAAGATGATGTGTAGTTCATTCATCATTCATTCTTCTACTTTACTGGGTATCTTTCATGCTCTGGGCTTTGTGATAAGCCTGGAAGAGGCAGAGGAGATTGGAACAGCGCAGGAAGGCAACGAGCACAGGAGGCCAAGAGACCGCAGAAAAGGACAACATGCTGTGTCCCTGAGGGAGTGCTGGTCAGAGCAGGACATATAGGTGAGAGGAAGCACGATGAAGCACGGGCTGACATTGAATGCCTGAGGGAGCCTTAGTCACACAGTGGGCAGGAGAAAATGAGGCAAAAGAAGCGTGTGCAGAGAGTGAATTGAGCACAACTGCAACCTGTATCTAAGGGCTGGGAGACAGCAAGCGGGAGATAGGAACGGTGGCCAGTTGCAGGGACTAGATAATGAGGTGCTTTGGACAAGCAATTTGCACTCCACTATGAACTGACTCATTGGAAAAGACCCTAATGCTGGGAAAGACTGAAGGCAGGAGGAGAAGAGGATGGCAGAGGATGAGATTGGTGGGTGGCATCACCGACTCAGTGGACATGAGTTTGAGCAAGCTCCAGAAGTTGGTGATGGACAGGGAAACCTGGTATGCTGCAGTCCATGGGGTCACAAAGAGTTGGACACGACTGAGCGACTGAACTGAGCTGATGAAGCCTATGGTGAGACACTGAAGGGTTGTGTGGAGAAAAGGGGAAAGACAGATATGGTATTTTTTAGAAATTACTCTGGCTGTGTGCAGATAGTGGAGCAGAGAGGCGCAAGCCCAGAGGAAGATACATTAAACAAAATATTTTTGCAAAATGCAAGAAGAATTTGATGCCAGCCTGAACCAAAACAATGGGAATTTGGATAGAGGGGAAGGGTTTGATGACAGGGAAACATATGCCAGGCTTGTATTAGGCAGCTATGCCAGTCTTCCCTGGTGGTTCACATGGTAAAGCATCTGCCTGCAATGCGGGAGACCCGGGTTCGATCCCTGGGTTGGGAAGATCCCCTGGAGAAGGAAATGGCAACCCACTCCAGTATTCTTGCCTAGAGAATCCCATGGACCGAGGAGCCTGGTAGGCTACAGTCCATGGGGTCGCAGAGTTGGACACGACTGAGCGACTGCACTTCTTCTATGCCAGAGTAACAAACGATCATAAAGCCATATTGATTCACAACAGCAACAGTTTTTTGGTAGTTAATATTTATGTTCATCACAGGAATCACAGGAGTGCCATGACTCTGAAGTACCCCTTCTTTATCCGGGACATCCTGGTCTTAAAGATGAGAGGAAAGAAGAAGAGCCACGTGAGGATTCTAAACACTTCCATTCAGAATGTCACATGTCACCTCACTCACATTTTCTTGGCCACAAAAGCTATGTGATTGAGGCTGGTATCGCCGTGGCAGGAAGGATTCTGTTTCCACAGAATTATTATTTCAGAGTAGAAAACCTTTTCACAATCACGTAGTCTTTCAGCATCTGCCACATTGGTCACAAGTATTCACCTTCCTCCTTCAATCCTGCAAAATGGATTCATCTCTCCTCCAAGAGAGATGCTCTAAAAATCTCAGCCAAATCTCTGTTAAAGATCAAAATCCAGGGTCACGTACCATCAGTATGTGAAGTCTGAAGATGGCTGGTACTCTTACTAACTCTAAGAGTTAACTGTAAACCCAGCACCAAGAACAATACAAATGTCTTAGAAGGCGAGTGGCAGAGTAAGGCAATGACATGCCTATCAGAGAAGGGAAGAGGAAGAAGCACCCAGTACGTTAGCTCTCGCTGCTGCTAAGTCGCTTCAGTCATGTCCGACTCTGTGCGACCCCATAGATGGCAGCCCGCTAGGCTCCTCTGTCCCTGGGATTCTCCAGGCAAGAATACTGGAGTGGGTTGCCATTTCTTTCTCAAATGCAGGAAAGTGAAAAGTGAAGTCACTCAGTCGTGTCCGACTCTTTGCAAGCCCGTGAATCGCAGCACACCAGGCCTCCCTGTCCATCACCATCTCTCGGAGTTCACCCAGACTCACGTCCATCGAGTCCATCACGCCATCCAGCCATCTCATCCTCGGTCATCCCCTTCTCCTCCTACCTCCAATCCTTCCCAGCATCAGAGTCTTTCCCAATGAGTCAACTTGAACATTAGCTCTTACCAATTCCAAAATTCAGCTGGGCAGACATGTAGACACTCCCCTGCTCTGAGGATGAGGAGAGTCCTTGATGAAGTCTGTGTTCTCCTCCCAGGGTGGACCCTTCGATTCATCACATCATTCTACAGGGTTTTGGAGGAAAAGGCACGCATTCAGAGGTGGTGACAGGGGTGCGGAATGAGGAAGGTGTTCAACATTTTGTAGCATTTTGATCCAGAATAGTTGTTCAAATAAATTTTATGGGTGTTGGATGTGTGTTTGAGCTACAGGTCTTCCCTGTAGCTCAAACAATAGAGTTTGCCTGAAATGCAGGAGACCTAGGTTTAATCCCTGAGTTGGGAAAATCCTCTGGAGAAGGGAATGGCAATCCACTTCAGAATTCTTGCATGGAGAATCCCATAGATAGAGGCGACTGGTGGGTTTCAAAGGGGCTGCAAAGAGTCAGAAACGACTGAACAACTAACACTACGCTACCTTGAGTGTGTGTTTAGAAATACAATTAAAACACCAAGTTCAAGCTTATTTGCAAAGTTGGAGATCACACTGAAACTCTAATGCCCTTCTCTCCAACCTTAATTTTGTGCTTCTAGATTTTCCTTTTGGACATTGGCACTCTTGAGATTTCACCAGGGACTGCATATGGTGCCAGTGAAGATTTTGGGTGTTGGGAATGTGGCCCCAGCTTGAAAAGAGAAAGAACTTCAAGATTTTGGGTAGGTTTCTAAAATCTGTGAGCTTTTACCTTTTTATTCTATGCAATAATGCCAGCAGCCCCACTTGACCTCTTTGAAAGGATACTGCTCACAACCAGGTTTCAACACCAGAGAGTAGGTGTTCTTATGATTTCCATCATCCCCTCTGGGTATCTGTGAACTTCAGTGATGCAACAATGATTCAGCCACCTCATTGGGGGCTGGGTGGGAAGTTTAGTCAGAATACGAAATGATGAAGACCACTCACTATTTCATCCCTTTTTAAATGTAAACTTGTATATTTGGGGGCCATTCAAACCTCACTCCACTCTATTTTAACTTGTTACTTTCATCTTCTTTTATCAAAGAGAAGAGAATAGTTTTTGACCTTATTATGGCAGATGCAGTGGTGATCAGCAAACATTCCACTTGCTTCTCTGTACTCACAGCCACCTTGCAATTAGGCAGAGCCATGTGGTTATTTCTAGACAGGACTTATGCATAGAATTGACATTTGAAACTTCTAGAAAAAACGTATGAGACTCCATGTGCAATGTTTTGGCAGTTTCTGTCCCTACCATGCAAATTAAAAGATGCTATATTTAGACAAAACAGTGACAAATTGATGGAATATGTGTAAGTGCAGGTCACTGGATGAAATCCCATAATGAGCTGCACAGGACACAGAGCTTGATCAAAACATACCAGTCATTATGGTATGACATCAAGATTTGGGAGTGTTTGTTACTGCAGCCTAGCTTAGATTTTACTGACTAATGCACTAAGAACCAGGAGTTCTTCTTTGGCCCATGAAGGAGAATTTGATCACTGATCTTTCAAAAATAGCACTTTAAAAACATTTTAGTCTAAAAATCCTCCAACGGTACTAAGAGAAAGTAATACCCTGGGAAGAGAATCTACTGGTCACAATTATTTAACACTTAGAAGAAGGACCAGAAGCACATGATTTGGTACTTAAGCTCCTGTCCCACAATGCAATTAAAATGAGTATTTTTTTATATTTAATAGAGCCAGTCACATGCTTGATATCACATTCAATATTCAAAATTATGCAAATAATTTCAACATCAGCTACTCTACCCCAATTAAAATTAAACTATTTGTACTACATGCATATTTATACAATCATCCCCTCTGACTAGATGTAGTCATGTGCACAGACATTGGAGCTAAATCATGTATTGTCTGAACAAAATAGACGCCAGAGAAGGATGGATTGGTGTTGGGAGCTGGGGATAGCGTCTCCATTAGGCAGACAGTTCATTTAAAGTTTAAAAAATGGATTTTCAACAGCTGATACATGGCAGATTTAATAACCTGACATTTTCCCTCTCTCTTCCTAGATAGTCCGCTCAACTTTGACTGGACCTGTTGCGGGATGATATGATTACCACTGTGTGCACCCTCTGGCATTATTTTTTTAAAAAAGTGAATCCCTAATCCCTGCTTAATTTTATGAACTGTCAAAATGATTCTAAATATCTCCTCTGTTTGCATTTTCACCTCGGGACAGGAGTCCAGAGGTACAGATTGGGTGTACAACAGTGGACTGCAGGCAATTTTCATCTCTTAATGCCTGTAGCGTAAGAGGCTGAATTTGTAATAATCACCAGATTATCTCTAAAGATCGCTCTGTTGTACCTGCAAAATGGTTCTGCAGGAAAATGCAAAAGATATGGGGGAGAGTAATTGATGAGAGGCAGGAGATGATTGCTCTCCCTAATCCCTTATGGAAAAAAAAATGCATCAAGACAAATGTCGGTAATTTCTGTTAAATGCTGTTTGAAATTTGCAGTGACAGAAACCTGCCTGGGAGTCAAGGGTGGCCTCTCTCCACGGGAGACAGCTCACCAGGCTGGGGCAGAAAGGCTGGCAGATAATGTTCAAAAGAGATCCAGAAAGGGAAGCAGGACTCTAGCCCAACAAAAGGATAGAGAAAGTGTCCCCCGCAGAATATGTGGAGTCAGACAGTGCAAGAATGTCCCCAGCACATCACCTGGCACCTAGTAGGGTCTCCGAACAAGTTTGTCTTTTCTTTCTCTCGCCCTGCTGGGGACAGGCAGCCTGGGGATGCTAGGTGTAGGCCGGGGCTGAACTCCAGAGCGTATGACTTTGGGCAAATGGCACTCTGACCCTCTCTAGGCTTTTGTCTCTGCACCTGCCAATGGAGGGTGGAGACAGCACACTGATGCCAGCAAGGATGCCACCAGCTCCCATGGGCAAAGCCGAGGGGGAACTGCGCTCCTTCTATTTGCTAGGAACCGGATTCGAAGCCTCTTTTCATCCTCGTTTCCCTGTGCAGTAGGTGTCAGAGAAGTGAAGGATTACGACTGCCCCTGCTTCTCTGATCTCAGGGAAAGGAGAAAAGACTGAGTCACGTGTTTGGGAAGACCTCATCTTACCCTGCAAACCCCCAAATCCGTGGGATTTTCAGACAGAAGGATCACACAGATAAAAGGCCACTGTGAAACCACCCCCTACCTCAAAGCTCTGAGAATGGAAGTCCTAGGTAAGAAAACACTCTGGAAAATTGAGGCATGCTTATTTAAAAATCCTGCTTTCCCTCTAGTTCACTGGCTGAAGGGAGCAGGATCTAAGCCTTCCACTTTTAGTTTTGAGGACATTGGGTGTGGAATGTGGGAGTCAATCACTGTTTCAGGTTTGACAGAAGAGAAGTCAGATCTTTCCATGCTCAAGTGTCAGTATACGCACTTGTAAACAATGGCAACAGATTCCCGGCCAAGCTGTCTTCCTGTGATGCTTTTCCTCTGAGAAAAACCCAGTCCATTTCCAGTTCTGGTGAACTAAATGAGCCGAATCCAGTCCCCCTTCTCATGAAGCCTCAGGGTTGTCACTGGGCAGAGAGTACGCAGGGTGACTGGTTTCACCAGCCACAGCTCTTCTGAAGAAAGGGCTCAGGATGTGAGTCTCAATATGTCAGGGTGTTTGGCAGGTGGTGGCTGCTGTTTTATTTGAAATCTGTGAAATGTAAATATGTTTTAAATTTATTTATTTATTTCTAAATGCTTCCTCAAATATAGTTGATTTGCACAGTTGTGTTAGTGTCTGGTGTACAGTAAAGTGATTCATATATTATACACAATTTTTAGATTCTTTCCCATTATAAGTTATTATAAGATATTGAGTATAGGTCCCTGTGCTTCCTTTTGGTTATCTATTGTATGTAGAGTAGCTTGTATTTGCCAGTCCCCATGTCCTAATTTATCCCTCTGCACCTTCCCCATTTGGTCACCAAAAGTTTGTTTTCTATGTCTGTGAATCTATTTCTGTTTGTAAAGTTAATTTGTATCACTGTTTTTTAGATTTCACACATAAGTGCGATCATATGATATTTGTCTTTCTCTGACTTACTTCACTCAGTAGGATAATCTCTAGGCTCATCCATATTACTGCAAGTGGCATTATTTCATTATTTTCTATGACTCATAGCATTTCGTTGCATATTTATATCACATCTTTTTCCACATATATGTGTGTGTCAGTTATTCAGTCATGTCCAACACTTTGCGACCCCATGGACTGATAGTCCTCCAGACTCTTCTGTTCATGGAATTCTCCAGGCAAGAATACTGGAGAGGGCTGCCATTTCCTGCTCCAGGGAATCTTCCTGACTGGGGGATTGAACCTGGGTCTCCTGCTTGGCAAGCAGATGCTTTACCATCTGAGCTACTAGGGAAGCCCTATCCATGTGTATCTCAATGGACATTTAAATTGCTTCTTTGTCTTGGCTATTGTAAACAGTGCTGCTATGAATATTGGGGTGCGTGTATCTTTTCAAATTAGAATTTCTTCCAGACATATGCCCAGGAATGGGATTACCGGCTCATATGTTAACTCTATTTTAAGTTGTTTAAGGACTTCCATAGTGACTGCACCAACTTACAGCTTGGGTTCAGTTTATCAGATTTTCCTAAGTAGGGACTTTGATGTGAAGTCCTTCTACTACATGCTAAGTTGCTTCAGTCGTGTCCAACTCTGTGCAACCCACGGACAGTAAAATGCCAGGCTTCTCTGTCCATGGAATTCTCCAGGTAAGAATAGAGTGGATTGCCAAACCCTCCTCCAGAGGATCTTCCTGACCCAGGGATTGAACCCACATCTCTTGCCTCCTGCATTGGCAGAAACATTCTTGGCAAAAACTAGTGGCACCTGGAAAGTCCTCATAGGGATCAGCTAAAATTGACCTCAAACGATCAGAAGGTAGGAAAGTTTTCTGAGGAAACTGGTAGAATGAATTTTTTTATGCCTTTTTTTTTTTTAGAATACCCTGCATTGATAAATGACTAAGCTAATTCTCTTAGAAATGAAAGATTTACATCTCTTTCACATAAATACCACATTAGATGCTAGAGAAAATCTAATGATACTTCTTGCTTTAAAACATTATAACTTATAAAATGATGTTTATACAAGCTATAGCTTATAAAAAGATTTTTATACACTGTACATAGTACCAACAGTGTGGCTTATAACACATTTTAAATAACATATTGTTGACTCATAACATATTTTAATAACATCAATAATATTTAATAATATTGAGCATTTCACACATTCAAATCAAATGAGGGAGGAACTGCTATAAAAACCCATATAATGTATGTTGTTTAGATAATCTTGCTTCATTTTTCACAGCAAAAGGTAGATTTTTACTAATCACATGATATATTAAGAAAATGAGGTTCAGATAGACAAAGCAATTAGTTGTTCCATCCAGGTAGCACATAGTAAATGATAGAGGCAGAATACAAAATCTGGTCCTCAGATGACAACTGAAATAACGTTTACACTGCATCTTATTAGCCAGGTTTAGATATGTGTTATTTGCAAATTATATAACTCTGTCTATATGTTTTACAATTTGCAGAATTTTCCAATGGTTTTCCAGAGTAACTTGCCACTCTGTGGTCCAAACAATGATTTGATACAGTGGAGGTGTCTACCTTTTATGAAATCTGGAAAGGAACTATTAAAAACAAAACTATCTGGAAAACACAGCGAACAGGCGTTCTCATTAGAGAAAGCAAAATCCTTTTTCTTTTTTTTCAGAGAAGACATTTTGTAAATCATCACATGGGAGATACGTGTGCAAATTTTGTACGGCAGGGGCCCTGTGTGAGCATATGGGCCCATTAATCATGAAATATTGATTGTGGATTGAAACTACGAAACAGGTTCCATGACACATGGGTTTGTTTTGTTGGTCCGAAGTGTTAAGTAGAATAACACAAAGCCGTGTTAACATTCATCGCCTACTCTCCTTTTGTTAGCAGGTTAGTCCTCACCCAATTCACATATCCTCAGGTTTATGAATTATTAATCAAAAGAGCTAAAAAGTCAATCCAATCTGGTTAGATACTGTAGTTCTTGTGGCTTCCAAACTTTTAAATAATGAATGGTTTCATCACTTCCCCAGTGGATGTCAAGCAAGTAGAATGTCTGGAATCAAAATCCCGCTGGGTCACAAAAGCAACAGAGTGGAAAAAAAAAAAAAAGTAGTATTTTTAATAATAGCAACTCCAATCTATTGTATCATCACTGCCACTCTCTCAAAAGATCATTTCAGAATGGGAAGGAGAGGTGTCTTGACAAAAGGGCTACATGGGATCAAATACTGAAAAAGAAGTATATCATAAGGGGGTTAGTAAGCGATGTGAATATCTCCACACACTTATATTATACATTGTTATACATTGCTGTAACATAAACAATGCTTCTGCTATTCCTAATTATTCAAAAGAAAGTTTACCTTTAATTATTCCTTATATTGAGGGAATTCTCTGATTAACCTCTTTTCACAAACAGGACCTTGGAGAAAATATTACAGAATAAAGGGGAGAAATAAATGGTGTACTTATATTGGCTGGATTGTCCTGAAACATTAGGACCCCGTGCTGTTAGAGAGGTAGTTAGTGGTAGTAACAGAACAGAAAGACCAAGTTAGAAATAGCTGCTTGTATCAGAGAGGGAATGTGATAGAGAAATGCGGTTTTTAAGTAAAAAAGGTAAGAGGAGGAGAAATAATACTGCCAAGTACCAGGCTGACAGACAAAGGGTCGATTGTAAAGAAATGCTGTAACTAAAACAAAACAAATGCTCTAGAACTCTCTGCTGTTTCCATAAGCCTGTTGAGTCCCTTTTGCCCCTAGATGGGGGGGCACCCCTGAAAGTGAAGACTGGGATGACTGAGACTTGATTGGTCCCTCAATGGTTAGCACACGGCCCATCCTGGCCCTCCTCTTGCATGCTAAACATTTCCATTCATTCTGAAAAGGCCCACTCACTCCAACAGCCCCATTCTTACAGCAAATCCCAAGTCCCTCGAGAAGTTTCAAGTCACTGGTGTCAGGAACCATTGGCTACGTTTAGGGTGATGTTACACCTATTTGACTAAGCGGGCTGTCCTTGGGTGGTGTCTGTGCAGTGAACACTGGGAAAAAGGTGTGTCTTTACTATTCACCAAGTTTTTGCCCTGAATCCCACTGGGTAGCTTTTTGGTAAAATGGGCTCCAATATGCACAGATTAATAACAAGCCCCAAGGCCTGTTATTTTTTTTTTCCCTTTCCCTAAGCTAAGATTCCCATACAAAATATGTCACCCAGAATGCATTTGAATTCAGATAAGCAACATGTTTTAAGTTTAAGTGTCTCTCAAATATTATACAAAACAAACTAAGGAAAAAAATATCCTTTGGTTTCCTGAAATTCTAATTTAACTAGGTGTCCTGTGTTTTTATTTGCAACACTACCCTAAAGCCAAACTCAAATCTCCAGATAGCATCAGCTTCTAAAGTTGTTTCAAATGGACAAAATACTAATGAAAGTACCTTATCAAATAACTCAGGTTTAAATTCTCTGTTTCCATCTCTTTTCCTCTCTCTTACCTGGTCTCCCACTGCCCCCTCTTTTCTTTCTTTCCAGTTTTACTGAGTAGCTGTACATGGATCTGTTCTATTCCTGCTGCTCCAAATTTTAAAACTGAAAGAGTCCCTGCCTCTTTCCTGGGAAAGCTCTGTCTCCCAGAAGAGACAGGCATGTCCTAAAGAAGTACTTTAAGATAAGACATATCTAACTCTTCAGCCAAATTTCCATCATTCATTCATGCATCCACTCATCTATCCATCAGCCCATAAATCTATCCACCCATCCATCCATTCATTCATCAACCAACCATCTCATCCATTCACTTATCCATCCATCCAATCATGATCCATCTCTCCACCCTCCACCTTCAGCTGGTCCACGGAAAAAGAACTCATTGCTTCTGCATCAAGAAAAAAAGCTTGGCTACACTCCTGTGATGCGTCTCTAATATAGATATCTCACGTTATGGATGGTAGAGCTGAGTTTAGAGAAGTTACTCAGCCCTGCAGGACGGATAAGAAGCCAGTTCTGGATATCAATCCCAAAACCTCACTCTCAGAACACACCCTATTTTGATTCACAAGAGACAGAGATAAATATTCACACCACGGCCTTCTCTCCTTTGGCTGGTTTTTTTTTTTTTTTTTTTTTTTTCTTTCTCACAAAACCTCTCCCTTCTCTGTGCCAACGCTCACACCTTTCTCTCTCTTGACATCTGTGGCGTTGGGCCCTGTGGCCCCGTCACCTGCAGGGAGCCCGGCTGCTCCCTGCCCTCCCCCGCCTTCCTCGCCCTGGGTCTCTGACCGCAGGGGCTGACAGTCTGGCCCCCAGCACCACTTTCTCAGCGGGGCACTTCCTCCGGCGCGGCTCTGGCAAGTTGTTTATCTCTCACAAGGATACTGACAGAGATCGTATCGGTGGAACTCTATCTGTCTGGGCACAGATGTCTGCCTGCGCGGCAGACGCCGCATCTCCCTGCTGTGTCTCACCTTCCAGAAGCCTCTTCTTCCTCCCCTCCTCCTCCCCCAGGCCCCTCCTCCCATGTTGCCGAAGCTTAAACCCTGTCTGGCAGAGCGAGGAACCGCAGCGCTCCACTTGAAGCCTTTCAGCTGCTGGGGGACACAGCCCAGACTGGTGTTCTTGCCCCAGTTCAGATACTGGGTAGCGCCCGGGGTGCTGCGAATTAGGAGGGGCGGGCGGGGAGACCACAGGAACCCCTGCTGGTAGTCAGGAAGGCTGCTGGGGAAGGACGTCCAGGAAAAGGGGGACGGTCTGAACAACAGGACTCATATATGCATATGTCTTTAGTCTAAAATTTATTTTTTTGACGTATACTGGAGTTACACGTTGTAAGTTTCTGCTGTACAACAAAGTGATTCTGGGTGTACTTGGTTGCTCAGTCTTGTCCGACTCTTTGTGATGCCATGGACTGTAGCCCACCAGGCTATGTGTGTGTGTATGTATATTTATATATACATATGCATATATGTCGGAGAAGGAGGCAATGGCACCCCACCCCAGTACTCTTGCCTGGAAAATCCCATGGACGGAGGAGCCTGGTGGGCTGCAGTCAGTGGGGTCGCCAAGAGTCGGACACGGCTGAGTGACTTCCCTTTCACTTTTCAGTTTCATGCCTTGGAGAAGGAAATGGCACCCACCCCAGTGTTCTTGCCTGGAGAATCCCAGGGACGGGGGAGCCTGGTGGGCAGCCATCTATGGAGTCGCATGGAGTCGGACATGACTGAAGAGACTTAGCAACAACAATGCATGTATGTATGCTTATGTGTGTGTATATATCACACACACACACACACACACACACACAATGTCGCTTCAGTCATGTCCAACCCTTCGAGACCCCATGGACTGTAGCCTGCCAGGCTCTTCTGTCCATGGGATTCTCCAGGCAAGAATACAAGCCGGTTGCCAGTGCCCTCCTCCAGGGGATATTCCTGACCCAGGGATCAATTATATATGTATATGTATCAGTCAGAGCCTGCATGCTCAGTCATGTCTGAACCTTTGCCACCCCATGGACGGTAGCCCACCGGGCTCCTCTGTACCTGAGATTCTCCAAGCAGGAATACTTGGGTGGGTTGCCATTTCCTTCCCAAGGGACCTTCCCTACCCAAGGATGGAACCGGAGTCTCTTGCCTTTCCTGCACTGTCAGACATTCTTTACCACTGTGCCTTGTATTCTTTCCATATGCATTCTTAATCATATTCTTTTTCCATATTCTTTTCCATTATGGTTGACCACAGGATATTGAATATAGTTCCCTGTCCTATACAGCAGGACTTGTTGTTTATCTATTCTCTATGTGATAGTTAATCCCAAATTCTCACTCCATCCCTCTCCCACCTCACTCCCCCTTGGCAACCACGAGTCTGTCCTAAAATGCCTGGGACCAGTGACCCTAGTCGGGCTGCCCAATAGAACTTTCTGCCATCGTGGACATCTTCCACATCTTTGACACCCAGTAGAGTCACCACCCACCCATCACATATGGATACAGAACCCTTGAAATGCCATCAATGTGACTGTGAAATGCAGCTTCTAACTTTAATTAATTAACAAGGAGATAACCACATATGACTAGCAGGTGCTAAATTAGCACAGATACAGAATCTGCTGCCACGTGCCCACATGGAAGGTGCACCCCTGTGAGTCTGATCACATCTCTTTTCATGACCTCCTGCTAATGATCAGAGCAGTTACTGGCCTCTTTGCTCTTAATTCATTAGTTTCCCAATCTGCAAACCAAGGTTAATAATCTTCAATTTAACTTCTTCACAAAATGTTGGGAGAATACAGTGAAATAACTGCTAGTAGCAATGATAATCAATAAAATAATTGAGAATGAAGGTGCTAGTGTGTTAGTCACTCAGTCATGTAAGACACTTTTTGCAACCCCGTGGACTGTAGCCCACCAGGCTCCTCTGTTGATGAGATTCTATAGGTAAGAATACTGGAGTGAGTTTCCATGTCCTCCTCCAGGGGATCTTCCCAACCCAGGGATCGAACCCAGGTCTTCTGCATTGCAGTCAGATTCTTTACCATCTGAGCCACCAGGGAAAACAAGAATGAAGGTAATCAGCCTTCAAATAGGCAGCACCACTTGGTTAGCATTCTGCAGTGTGTTCTACGTGCACATCTCTCCCCTGGAACCTCCACGATGACTGTTTTAAGACATTTGAACATTTTCAGAGCTCCACACAAATGCAAGACTCATGGCCACTACCAGCATTGCGTGCACATCCCTGCTTTTTGACCACACCCACAGAGAGGTGCTGTCGAGGTAGAGCGAGTGATGAAGCACTCTGGTGTCTGAACGACCTGAGATTCAATTGCATGGAAACGGATGACACGGGATCAGATGGACAGGGTCCTTCACCTCCTGGAGATCCTGCTTCCTTTTTGTGAAACAGAATCGTGAATGTTCATGGCATCAGGCTGTCAGCAGCAGTGATGGGGAGCCTGTGTTTGAAGTGCCAAACACAGGGCCCAGGGCATCCAGGAAATGTCATCCCCTGCCCTTCCCCGTGGAAAACAACCCTTGATTTTGATGAAACATTTAGCATGAATGGTAGCCTTTGAATACCTGACTAAGGGCTACAGAGAACATTACAAAGGAAAATTCTGTGGGTCTGATTGTGGTTCTTATTGAGTGCAGCAAGGATTTCAGCTGCTTCCAAACCTCTGTCAAATGCCTTGACATTTCTAGACGAAAGTCACTCCTCTCCAGTGGGTTTATTTACACTCAGCAAAGCAAAGTCTCTGGCTTTTAAGGAAAGGGACTTTTAAAATTCTATTGAAACAATCTCAAAAGGTTTCCTAGACATCAAACAACCTTTAAAATAATATTTTGATGATTTAATTGTAAATAAATCAGGAACATGTGGATTATATTTCGATCAAAATGCACATGGCTTTTAAAATCAGGACACAGGAACTTGGCTTAAAGCAGTTGGGAATTTTATTGAACTTGGAGTATTTGAGAAAATCCCTGTGGTATGAGACGGGGCTCGGATGGAGAGGGGTGCATCCTGCCTTGTTTCTGGCTAAAGGACACGTTAGCTGGAAAGTGAGTTTTAAGCTTTCACAAGATCTGATCTGAAGTGGTCTTAGTGACCTGTCCAGGGGGCAGCTCCCAAGTGCTGGAAGTCCTGGAGGTGTCCAGAGGGGTAAGGGCAACCCAACATCCATCTTGATGGCAGAGTCAAGGAAGGGTGTTTTTGCAGTCAGTTTGCTTCCTCCAAGCGCATAGAGAAGAGGAAGAGGAGGTCTGACCACTGGTCCCATCAGCAGACATCCTCAGGCTCCTTAAGATGTGTATAAGAGACAGGAGTCGGACATGACTGAAGAGACTTAGCAACAACAATGCATGTATGTATGCTTATGTGTGTGTATATATCACACACACACACACACACACACACACAAAGTCGCTTCAGTCATGTCCAACCCTTCGAGACCCCATGGACTGTAGCCTGCCAGGCTCTTCTGTCCATGGGATTCTCCAGGCAAGAATACAAGCCGGTTGCCAGTGCCCTCCTCCAGGGGATATTCCTGACCCAGGGATCAATTATATATGTATATGTAT
>SJYV01037624.1:0-15725 GCA_006410875.1 Neotragus pygmaeus | reverse complement strand
TTGACAGATTCAGGCTGCTGCTATTATCCCTGTAGAGTATTTATCAAATCTTTTGAGAGATATAGCAAACAAAATCAGAAAGCTACAGTCACTCAAACAGCAGCAGTCTATTTTATGTAAGAATTTCTAATCCAAAACCATGTGCAACTTTACAGGTTTGAATGAACTTCACTTTAGGAAGTAGTGAAAAGCCCTGAAAAATAAGCATAAATCATTATATATACGACATGACAAAGATGCACTAAAAAAACATGTCAAATAATTTTCAATACCTTTTAAAAGTCAGTCACAGATGTATAGTCATAAGAACCAAAAGAAATTTATTTACAAAATTTCTTACTTGACTGGTGGTGTGAACCAACAAACCATCAACTAAGACCCCACTAATAAACAGTCTTCAAGCCAGTTCACACAAGAGAACAACCACTGCAGTTTCTGATAATTAGGCCAGAAAGATGTCCTTCTGCATGTCCTTCCACTAAAAAAGGAGATATTAATACATTTGACCATAGGGACCTGTGCAAGTAGCAACATGGTACTTGCAGACTCACTTGAATCATAGCTTCTAGAGTGCTGTTCCCTGACTACCTCACATAGTTGTTTCACTACTTTTGTTGATTTCTTTGTAGGCTTCTTTCTCCTTTTCTTCTCTTTCGTTGGTTTTCTCTTTTTCTCCTCCTCTGTTGGCTCCTTTTTCTTCTTCTCTGCTGTTGGTTCCTTTGTCTCCTCCATTGCTGGCTTCTTTCTCTTCTTTGTCCTTAATACCAGTATAAACTGCTTTGTTATAACCTTCTCGATTCCGAGCAATTTCAATGGCAAAAAATTGTATCCTGGGTGCTGAAAGGTGAGTAGAATTGATTATTGTCCTACTCCTAATTAATTCTCTAAACCTAGTGGAAACTGACAAAGTTGAAATAACATACAAAGCATTCAAGTATAGTCATAAGATTCAGAGATGTGAAATTCTAATCCTATACTAAATGAAGCTGAAAATACTTATTCTATCTCCAGTTACTCAAGATACAGTAATATGATCTTTAAAGTTATAACAAAATGATTCCCAAACTATCCATGTCATTGATTCATCAGTAAAACCAGACCCCTCACTCTCCTTATTCAGAAACAATCCCAGAGGCAAGAAACTCACCAAAGATGGTGTTTTCTTCAGTGTAGCCCTGCGAACAGTTCAGTCGCAGCAAAGTACCATAGTTGAAGTCTTCCACAATCCCTTCGAACTTCAAGCAGAATGGCCTCCACTTCTATTAAGGCAAAAAAGATATCTTAGCTAAAAACGCAGGAGGCTGGTGAAGTTAGGCCAGGAGAGGGGTTTCCGTTTCCCCAGTAAGGAAAATAANGAATGTGCCAGGAAGAGCATAAAGAGATGTGTATAAGAGACAGCTCCACTTCTATTAAGGCAAAAAAGATATCTTAGCTAAAAACGCAGGAGGCTGGTGAAGTTAGGCCAGGAGAGGGGTTTCCGTTTCCCCAGTAAGGAAAATAACCACAGTGAAAGAGACTAGAATTGAGCTGGTTGCTAGTTTCACTAGCTTTGAGTTTCTGTGCTATCTTTGGCATCTTTAAGCTGGTATTTTCCAACATGAACAATATTTAAATCTGATAAAATACTTAAATCTTTGTCTAGAGAAGAGAATTAAAATTTTACTTTCTTAAGTATATTCTCTGTTTTAAGTTATTTGCTAGTTCAGCCCAAAATGGTTACTTAATCCCACTGAAGCACAAATAAGACAAAGAAGGCAGGAATTAGGCCCAAAGTCACAAAGTTAAATTTTAAGAAAGAAGTCCATTCAACAAAGGCAATTTTCCAAAGATCAGTAACAGCCTGCTTAGAGTTAAGTCTTCATTCTTCATAAGCCAAGAGTCTACTCTCAAGGAAAACCATTTCCTAAGTATAAGCATTTTAGTGCTCTGTAAAAGTAGAAGATAATCAAGTAAGCAATGCAAAACACAAGTTTTCCAATTATCCACAGCTTGTGATATGATCTTAAATCCAGAGGACTCAAACACCTCTCTGTACTCTATTTGCCAACCTTCTATCTAAGCCTTCTGGTTAAACTACTCACATAAAAAAATTTATTCCTCCTCCTCTGAAAGAGCTAGGTGTGTAGTGATAAAAGGTCCAAACCAAAGTGGAAAAAAAACCATATTCAGTGAACATGAAAAATCCATAAACCAGAAAAACATTCATTTAATAACATACTAGTTTATTAAACTACATAAAAGCCCTGCTTCTTAACATATTTGTCTTAAAACAACCCACCCCCAAGTCTAAAGGTATAAAAATGTATTCATGATCAATAATCGTTGATCAGATGCTAGGCAATATTTAAAAGAGAGGATTCTTACCTCTTTAGCTGATTCTGATTTGAGCTCTTCTGGATCCAGTATATCTATCCTGAGATTCTTAAAATTTTCCCGAAACTCAGAATAGATTTGGTCATCCACTTTGGTGAGTTTCAGGAACTGTGGGTCAACTGATGAAATCAGCTGCCAGAGAGTAAGACAACATACAGATGCTAGTCTCTAATTCACTATACTTCTGTCCCTTCTTCCTCCAAAATTCCTCATGGTTCTCAGGGCAGGAGAGTCCTTTAGAATATATAGACAGCCTAGGTTTCAGATGAAATCATGACATAATTCTAAAGAGCCATAATATACTACAGTCCCTTCCACCAATTTAGACTACTTTGGTCCTAGTAATACCTGGCTATTACCCTCTGTGGGTTGTTTATTCAGTCAAGAAACATTTATTTAGTGCCTACTAGGGGCCAGAAAGGCTTCCCTGGTGGCTCAGTGGTAAAGAAGTTGCCTGCAATGCAGAAGACCACGGTTTGATCCCTGGGCTGGAAAGATCCCCTGGAGGAGAGCATGGCAATCCACTCCAGTACTCTTGCCTGGAGAATTCCATGGACAGAGGAGCCTGGGGGGCCATAGCCCATGGGGTCACACAGAGTCAGACATTACTGAAGCGATTAAGCAGCAGCAGCAGCTGCAGCATGGGTCAGACATCCTTTTGCTGGTTAGCAACAGAACACTGGGCAAAGATGCACAACTCCTCACTGTCAAAGCAAAATTCACTCTCATACCCCTGTTCTCTGTAGATAAGATTTTAGAGTAATAAAAATTATCTCCAAAACACAAGTATTTAACTTACTATGAATGGTGCTTAGCAGAGCACTATACACTGAAATTACATATTTAATTCTGCTTCATAAAGAACATAGACAACTCACTTTGTAGTAGATTTCAGCATGCTGCATTGCTCTCATGGCCCAAGCCATTTCAATATCAGGCTGCAAAGGAGTGAAGAACGCCAGGTCAGAACTCACCTAGTCTTGCTACTAAAGAACAAATTTAAAAAGTTTGTGGATGTCTAGTTAATGTTCAAGAGGGCACCACGTTTGGTGTTACTATCAAAGGTTAAAAACTAGACTAGTGAGTCTGGAAAATATAATAATCTTTTTGTCCTTATGACAACCAAAAGAAAACCTACACAGCCTAATAAACAAAATGAGTCACTGGCTGTCTCCCCAGCAGTTAGTGAAAGTATAGAAGACTACATAAAGCAGCAGATAAATCACTTCAGGACTGAGTTAAATCATTTTAAAACTGAAATACCACATACACCACTAAGGACAAAGTAAGATAACAGAAGTGAGGTTACTCTTCACATTTAAGACTGTAGCATGTCATAACCCATCATTTGTGTTTATCAGATAGCCAATTCCCTATCCTACAATACTTAGAAATGAATCAGTGTCATGAAGCAGGCTAGATTATAAAAAGCCTTACAAAGCACCTGTTTCATTGGAATCTCTTACACCAAATAGACGAATTTATTTCATTGACTTCAGAAAAAAAAATTGCATTTTTACCTCCATGCCTTAGACCATGCCCTTTTCCTGACTGTCAATCCATGCCTTTGTCCATCTACACTTTGGAGATCCAGTTCCATAACCACTTCCTCAGCGGTCTTCCTCTACTGTCTGGGTCCTTAGGGTTTCTTTGGCTAAACTCCTTCGGATCTTATACCCTGATCCGCCAATCTACCAGCATACATCACATTAATATTAAAGCGTTATCATTATTTCCATGTCCGTGTGTCTCAACTCAAAATACATCATGGGCTTTCTCCTTAGGATCTAAACCAGACAGCAGTGAACTTTACTGCACAATGGAATCACCCTGGGACCATTAAAAAACTGATTCCTGACTCTCTCCCCCGAGATATTGTGATTTAACTAGGATGGATTGCAACCTGAACACTGGGATATTTAAAAGATTCCCTCCTATTCGCATTAGGCCTGCGTTTGGGGACCAAAAAGATTAGAATTAATTGAAAGGCGCAGTTTCTGGCAGACACAGGGAGAGTCTACGGAAGATAATTAGGTAGGGGGTTACAATTTGGTGGCGAGCCCTACAGACTAACCCAGGATAGCTGGGTTAGTGGAAGCTGTGGGTGAGTCATACTCACGTCGTTGCCGTAAGACTCGGCTGGGAGAGAAAGAGCATGTGCCACTGACACCAGTTCCCCGGAAACCTAGGAAAGGAAAAAGAGATAGGGAAGGAACGTTCGAGGTTCGACCCAGCTAGGCTTCCCCACTCATCCGACCACAGAGCAACGTCTCACCAACTCCTCAGTTCCACCAGTGGCCTCCATGTTGCAGCCCAGAAAGCGTGGTACCACTTCTCCGAAAATGACTTTTGCCGTACTCCTTCCTCGGGTTTCAGTTGGTTAAAAACGCAGGGCGGGCAAGAGCGACTTTCATCCGGCTGCGCCTGCGCCTGCGCCTGCGCCTGCACCACACCCTCCCTCGCCTGGAGGCGATACTCCCAGGCCCCTCCCCGCTCGCCCCGCTTGGGAACAAAGGTGTGGCTTAGATGGCTGCTGGAGCACTAGGAGGTGGTTCAAATGTAAATTTCGCATCCCTGCTGCACTGTCTTGCTGTTATTCAAATTTACATTCTCCATTTGTGCTTGCACACCTTTTCTTTGGGGACATACACACTTCGCAACACCCCAATCAGCAACTAAGTTACAAACAAGCATGATACTAGGAAATAGAATAGGTAGTATGTCAAGGAAGAATTATGCTGGTAAGATGCTAAATTCACAGCGAAGGTTTCGTTTTCTTCCACCGGGGTCTAACTCTCCCAAGAATTAGTCACCTTGGATCATGGGCCTGTCATCCACCATGATTTGGGGAGAGCAGAGGGGATTTGTATGCCGAATATTAGAGAGTTGAGACTCTACCCTAAAAACAATGATAAGCTACTGAAGGCCTTTAACTAGACCAGCCTCATGATCAAACTTAAATCATAAGAAGGTCACTGAAGTACCATATAGAAGGTAAATTTGAGGAAAGCAAAACTGGAGGCAGACTAACTTGAAGGCATTGGGTGGTTAAAAACCTAAGCTGAGGCACTGACAGTTGAGATGGACGTTGAGAATTAATAAGGGAAACAGAATCTATAGGACTTTTTGACTAACTGCTTATGGAGGATAAAGAAGAATTAGGATTCCAGCATGACTCACAGGTTTCAGAATACAATTGGGGGTAAATGACATTGAGTTAGCTAACACAGGAGGAAGTATGATGAATTTAATGAAGAACCTATAGAACATTAGGGTAGAGTTGACTAGTCAGAGGGAAATCTGATCAGAGATATAAATCTGACAGTTGATACTTCCGATTTAATTGAGCTGTCCCAGGGAAACTATGAAGAACTGTAAAGACACAAAGAGAAGGAGGCCAACAACAGAACTATTTAGGAAGAAGAAAGGACAGCAAAAAGACAGAGAGAGACAGTTAGCAGTGAGACACAGAAAAGAACGGAGGGAGAGTCTCACAGAAGCCAACGGTAAGAGAACTCTCAGGAGGAAGTGGTGAACAGTGTTCACTACCCTGGGTTGAGTACCCTCAGCCCAGAAATTTTGAAAGGTCTTTAAAACCTTAGCAAGAGCAGTTTCAGTGGAATGATGAGGACAGAAGTCAGAGGGCAGTGGGTTGAGAAAGGAGTGGGAGTTAAAGAAGACTTGATAATGACCATATAAGGCTCTTCCAGAGAGTTGCAGCTAGAAAGAGACATGAGGTCCAAGGAATTTCTAAACTTGTGGTTAAAAAAAAAAAAAAAAAACCAGAACATGAAAATCTACGTTGGTATCCAACAGATCTCCAGAACTTTTTCGTATTGCAAAACTGAGACTCTATACCCATTAAGCAACAATTCCCCATTTTCCTCGACCCCTAGCCCCTGGTTACCACCATACTTTCTTTTTTTCTATGTCTTTGACTACTTTAAATACCTCATATAAGTGGACTCGCATTTCTTTTGGTGACTGGCTTAATTTCACTTAGTATAATGTCTTCAAAGTTCATCCATGTTGTTGCCAATGTGACAGTATTTCCCTCCTTTATAAGGCTGGATAATATTCCATTTTATGTATACAACACATTTTCTCTATCCATTTTTCTGTCAGTGAACATATGGGTTGCTTCCTTATGTCTATTGTGAACAGTGTCACTATGAGCATGGGTATGCAAATATCACTTCCAAACTCTGCTTTCAATTCTTTTGGATTTATTTCCAAAAGTGGGATTGCTGGATCACGTGATAATTATAATCTAAACTTTTTGAGGAACCTCAAGGACTTTAAAAATTATGATGTTAATTTTAAAGAGACAAGTGTACTGGGGAATTGGTCTTATACAAAAAAGGGTCCTGGAAGGTGAGATAGGTGTATCTCCAGATACATGGAATGAAGACAGGCAGCATAAACAGGAAACTGGGGTGATCCCACCAGATGATTTCTGTTTTCTCTATGAAGCATGAGAGAGCAACTGAGAGCAAGAGGCATTGTGAGAGCAATAGTCTGGTCTTGAGAAGTCGTGCACAGCAATTCAGACGAGAGGGAGAAGAAAGGTAACAAGGAAATGGAGGGAAGTTTTCAGGGACCAGCTAAAACTAGAGGACATGATTCTGCAAGGGTAACAGTCTGTATGTAACCCAGGGGTCTGAATGTATGATGGGTCATCCACATGGATGCTAAATGCTAGTGAATGTGGAGGCCTGACCAGGACGTCAATAGACAACAAGAAAATGGAGGGATAGGCTCAAGATGATGGCCAAATCAATGCATAACAAGTGCATATGGGTAGAATTCCAAGAACCACAACTAACCTTTTACCTGAGGAAGTACGTAGGTAATTTGCTTTATCTAATATTTTGGGCAGATTCATCACCTCTAATTCTTTCAAAAATATACAGTAACAAATTTTTTTTAAACAATAAAGAAAAAAAGATGTATATAGTATGGGGCATGTTTTGTTTTCTGTTAAGGACTGTTTTTTTTCCTAAATGAGGGAAATTCTCGCTATTCAAGTACTCACAGCTTTAGATACTTGCAATGTGGGAGACCTGGGTTCAGTCTCTGGGTTGGAAAGATCCCCTGGAGAAAAGAATGGCTACCCACCCCAGTATTCTGGCCTGGAGAATTCCATGGACTGTATAGTCTATGGGATCACAAAGAGTTGTACATGACTGAGTGACTTTCACTTTCAGAGACCAGGAACTGGGTCCTCACAAGATTGGAAAAGCCAACTGCTTCCATACTGCCAAAGAGCAGGAAATAAAACTGCCACCCAGAGGCCTTTCCAATTGCCAGGCAAAGCAACCAGCCCAGGCAGAGATTATAAGAATAAACACTGGGTTTGTGCCCATACCTGTTGTTTCAGATGGACTCAAAGTAGCTGGATATTAAAATAAGAGAAAGAGAATGTGCCAGGAAGAGCATAAAGGGGGAGAGGTGGTGGGTTTCAGGAACCATATCAAGGAGAGAAAGACCTTTGGTGTGGAGTAACAAAACTGGAGATGGAAGTCCACTGGGATGATTCCCTCTTTTTTCTGGAAGGGAATCACTGAGCTGAATTTCAGCTTCCTTATAAGACAGTTGATGCAGACATGCCATAGGTGGACCTGAAGGCATCGCTGATCGTGACTATGCTGCTGAGGGATAACAAGGGTGTGGAGAAGATGAAAGCTATAATTCCTGGAGCTAAGGTGCCATGGGGTAGAGGAAAGCATCTCATATTATTGAGTATAAGTTTGTCCAGCTCTTTTTGCGGCCCCTTGAACTGTAGCCTGCCAGGCAATGGGTTGCCATTTCCTTCTCCAGGGAATCTTCCCAACCCAGGGATCAAACCTGCATCTCCTGCATTGGCAGGCAGATTCTTTATCACTAGCGTCACCTTGGAAGACATAACGGACCCGTAATTTACCTTGAATGAAATGAAAGCTGTTGGTTTTGAGCAGAGGCATTATATGACCTGATCATACATTTTAATAGCATTATTCTGGTTGTTGAACTGATTATCAGTGGGGGGTCTGGTGGAGCAGGGGGAGGGTGAAGCAAGGAAAAAAGTGCAGTAACCTAGGAGGAAAACTGATGTTGGTTTGGAACAGGATGGTGGCAGTGTAGGNATACACATCTAGATGTGTATAAGAGACAGATTCTGGTTGTTGAACTGATTATCAGTGGGGGGTCTGGTGGAGCAGGGGGAGGGTGAAGCAAGGAAAAAAGTGCAGTAACCTAGGAGGAAAACTGATGTTGGTTTGGAACAGGATGGTGGCAGTGTAGGTGGTGACAAGTGGTCAGATTCTGGATATATTTTGAAAAATCAGCTCATAAGATTTCCTGACAGGATAAAAATGAGAGGTGCAGGGAAGAGCAGAGTGAAAGATCACTCTCAAGTCCATGGCACAAAAAACTGGGAGGAGAGAATTGCCATTACCTTCGGATGGGAAATACAGCCAGTGGACAAGGTTCAGAGAGGAAAATGGGGAAGTTCGATTTTGGACTCATAGATCTGGATTGACTCTTATACAATTTTCTGAGTGAAACATTGAAAATGGGCCACCACATAAGAGTAAGGATGGAAGATGCAGTGTTGGAGGTTTGAAGAGAGAAAATAGGTTGTAAAATAACAGGGTGGGCAGGGATGGGGGCATGAGAGAAATGAGCAGTTTAAAGATTTGGACTAAAAATCTGGTGGAAAGATGTTTTAGGTTAAATAGAGACACTAGGAGTTCCAAGATCTGACAATGCTCATTCTCTATGATCCAGGTACCTGAGTCCACAGGTGGAGGGGCAGCCTTCCCTACCAGTGCCCCACCGAGTGACAGATTAAATCTGCAATCACAGAACTACTGTTCAGTCTACCTTCTGCCTCAATGAAGTACACCAGGCAATGCCTTCCTTCATTCTACCCCCAGATGGAGATACTCTGCCTCCATTTTACCTGAGTTCCATTTGCCAGGAAGGCTGGACATTCTACAATAGTTCTGAGCCTCTCCTGAGAGCTCCTGGCATCATACGGAGATTTACACAGATGCTTCTGTCTGCCCACATTGCTGTGAGCTACAGCGGTGGCCAGTCTGAGTTTCCTGTAGCTTTCCTCTTCCTTGAGTTCCATACAGCACCATGCTTTCTAATCACGATTCCCATCAGCACTCCCTGAAGCAGAGTTCCATGTAGGCACCGCATCTCAATGGGATAATTTGAGTACCCAATAATTAGTGGGATGCATCCTGGTAGGGGTGACTACAAGAGCTATATTTTGGGGGGTACTGGTTGCCCCACATATTCCACAAAGGCCTTACAGAGGAACCTACAAAATGAAAATTTTAGAAACACTTTGGCCAGGAGGGCTGGGGATTGAAGGAGCAGCATCTCACACTTCTGGACCTTTCTGCCCCCAAATAAGGAGGTGCTGCAGGCATAATACCTCCTCTGGGTGTACGTGTTACTTGTCGTCTTCTCCATGAAGTTCAGGAAGATAAAAAGGGCCATGGAGGTGCCCGGGCACCCTCTCCATTCAACAAAGCCCTCTACCCCCACCCAGTCAATGGTCAAATACAGTGTTTTCTCCTTATCTTCATTTGCCATAAATATAAGGAATACACCCCAAACATCTTACATAGAGAACAGATAGCTTCCTGGAAAAAAGTCCTATATGTCAAAAAACCAAAAAAACAAAACAAAACAAAAAAACAGTAATGTGTGCCCTTTAGCAGTGGTTTAGCCATTCAGCAATATAGTCTTTTACAAATACATATTTTTAGGCCACCTCCCCCCCCACACACACACACACACATACCACATTTAGAGAAGCACATTGACGTTAACTGGTAGTTTAGTAATACGATCACCCAGGTAAGTCACTCAGAAGACGGCAGTCTCCTCCAGTATTTCTGAAAATTGTTTTCAGATATTTAAGGTGATCATATGCTGCTGCTCCCCTTGGTCATTTAAGCACATCTCATTCAGGCAAGGAATACTGTGAAATTGTCCCTTGGCTCTCCTTTCACTCAAGAAAGAGAACTTCCAAGTTAAATCTGTCAAGACTCAGCATTTCTGAAATGGTACTCAGGAAGAGGGAATGGCGTCCGACTCTTGATTTGTCTCTTCATCACCATTATGTTCAGGCAAACATTTGAAAAAGATAAGCAGACTCAGGGCAACTTAGAATTGTATAGCCTCTCAGCTCTCAGAAATCGGGAATTTAAAGGCGCTAAAACTGCATCCAATCAATAGCCCTGCTCACTGAGGGCACATAGAAGTGCAGTATAGCATAGAGCCTTGGTGCTCAAAGCACGGTCCACGGACCAGCCCATGAATCAAATTCTGCACGTGAGCACAGTGAAGTCTGAAAAGTTCAGCTCTAGTGATTGGTTAAGAGCTGGGGCACTGACTAGAGCAGTGGTTCTCCAACTTCAGTGTACATCAGAGTCACCTGGAAGGTGTTTTAAACCACAGGTGACTGGGCCTTGACCCCAGAGTTTCTGATTCAGTAGGTGAAGGATAGGGCCTGAGGACTTGCATTTCGAACAAGTTCCCAGGCAATACTGATACTATTATTGTTCTGGGGACAACACCTTCAGAAAAAACAAAGAAACAAACTGGACTAGAGACAAAGCTGGATGGAAACTATGGCTGTATTTGTTTAACCTTACATGAATCTCTTAAACTAAGCCTTAGTTTCTTCCTATGTAAAGTGGAAATAGGGTACCAGTGTTCTGTGTTACTGTGAAGATTAAACGAGGAACTAGGGAGAGGGCCCTTGGCACAGGGCCCGCCATGTGATAAAACTCAAACAGATGTAGCCAATTATTGTTGTTATTATTCAAAGCATACCACGGCAGACATTTTGTCCTCCTCTAACATCCCTTTTCCCCTGTCTCTCCAGGGAATTCTGTCCCCAAAATAACATAGCTAAATTATACACAGAGTTATGGACAATCCTGGGATAAAGCTCGGTGCTCAGAACATAGAGGACAAATCCTGTCAAGGCCTGTATCGGAAGAAAAAGGCTGGGGCTGATCTTAGAAAGAGTGAAGATCACAGTTACCTGCAACCTGCCATCTAACACAATAGGGCAAAGTCTTGCCGCTACCCTGGCCTAGACCAGCTGGTGTCCTTGATGTTCCCACTCAACACAAGCTAGTAGGTGCCCTCTAACAGGGCATCAGGGACTCTTTTCAGTATCTGTCTTACACCACAGCAATCAGTCCCAACCTCTCCCCCGCACGCCCACAACACTGGGGCTATTCACTCCGTTTTGTCTATTTAGAGTTCTTTTGTTTCAGATTTTTCCCAGGGTGCTGTTGCTGCTGCTGCTGCTGCTGCTAAGTCGCTTCAGTCGTGTCCGACTCTGTGCGACCCCACAGACGGCAGCCCATTGGGCTCCATCATCCCTGGGATTCTCCAGGCAAGAACACTGGAGTGGGTTGCCATTTCCTTCTCCAATGCATGAAAGTGAAAAGTGAAAGTGAAGTCGCTCAGTCGTGTCTGACTCAGCGACCCCATGGACTGTAGCCTACCAGGCTCCTCCATCCATGGGAGTTTCCAGGCAAGAGTACTGGAGTGGGATGCCATTGCCTTCTCCAACTTCCCTTCACTGTGCACCTCACACCTACGAATGGAGAACCACAGCTAGTGATGTGTCTATAGCCTTTTAACTCCCTGTTTTCCTCCAGACCCAGGATAACTGAGGGGATCCTACTGTTGTCTACCACAGAATATGCATGCATGCATTCATTCATTCTTTCATTCAATTTATGATGCTGCTGTCAACATGGTTTCACCTTCTACTAAACTTTATTTTTTTTTCTTTTTCTTTTTTTTTTTTATGGATTGGAGCCCTTTAGGATTCCTTAAAATATCAAAGTTGTGAACACTTTCTAGGCTCTACTATGTGTTATGGACCCATTCCAAACTCCTCCCTGTAATTAAAATTCCACTGGCATCCCATCCATAGTAATGCAGGTCTGTGACAAACTCTTCCATTACAGCAAAACAAAGCCCCATAGTGACCTAATCTGGAAAGACAAGATCCCAGGACCCATAGAGAAAGGAGAGACCAAAAAGGAAGGCAGACCACAAAGAGGAAGGGAGTCAGGCTTTCCCACCCTCTGTACTCTTGGGCCTTCTGTGGAAAGAGGCTTTTAAGCTAGGTGCTCAAGGCCTGAAAAGCAGCTGTTGTCCAGTCTAGTGCCAGCATTTCCTGGTCCTGATCCATTCAGCCCTTCTATCAGAACTTTCCATTCTGATTCTACTTTTGAGAGTCTAGGAGCTACTGCAGGCAATGAAGCAGCAAACATTTCTATCTTTTTNAAGCAGCTGTTGTCCAGTCTAGTGCCAGCATTTCCTGGTCCTGATCCATTCAGCCCTTCTATCAGAACTTTCCATTCTGATTCTACTTTTGAGAGTCTAGGAGCTACTGCAGGCAATGAAGCAGCAAACATTTCTATCTTTTTTTGTGTTCATCTAAGCCTCTGTATTAATAAGGCATGAAACAATGCAAAACCAGGAAGAAGATTTATCCTTATCAATACCATCAAAGGCCATACAGGACTATTCCTAATGTCCTCACCTGTCATCTCCTTGAAGAAGCTGAATCTGACCACCCAGTGAAAATGGGTACATATCGACCACGTTTCTCTCCATCATATCACCCCGTTTTATTTTCTCACTGTCACTTACCACTATCTGAAATCGACTCGGTAGATTATTTATGTTCTGTCTCCACTCCCTAGAAGGAGTGGTCCCTGAGCACAAAACCCTTGTGATCTTCAGTGTCTTGGATCCCCAGAGTCTAAAACTGTGTCTGGTACGTAACTGGTGCTCAGTGAATATTTGATTTATGAATGAACGGACGCACGGATAGCTGGGTGAATGATGCCCTCTTAAAAGGGGCTCCGGGGCTACTTGGCTTTCTCTTTCTCTCCCTCAAACACTCAAGCCCCGATCCACAAACTAAAGGGCCAGAGGAAACTTCCCACTAAACAGCTTGAAGGTCTAGGGCACACAGCTGACTTGGGAAGTCCGTACAGCGCTGATGCGCATGTCCACACGCCACTGATACGCGTCCATCTTCGCATTACTCTTCTCGATGACTCTTAGAATGGGTCTGAAAACTAACGGCATCCCCATGCTTGCTCTCAATCCTCCCGGAAATGTTCGCCACCACAGGGAACAGAAGAAACTATCCACAAAGTTAATTCAGATAGGAAAAAGCGGACCCGAATTCTGTACAACCGTAAGACAAACCGCCACACTTCCCATCAGCCATTGGCGCTGCCCACCCGGAAGGCCGCGCAGGAACTTCCTGTTGCTGTTGCTATGGCTTCGGGGGCGGGTCTTCAGGAGGCCGCTCTCAGTTCAGTTCACTCGCTCAGTCCTGTGTGACTCTTTGGCTTCCCTGTCCATCACCAACCCCCCGGAGCTTACTCAAACTCACGTCCATCCAGTCGGTGATGCCATCCAACCATCTCATCCTCTGTCGTCCCCTTCTCCTCCCGCCTTCAATCTTTCCCAGCATCAGGGTCTTTTCCAATGAATCAGTTCTTCGCATCAGGTGTCCAGAGTATTGGAGTTTCAGCTTCGGCATCATTCCTTCCAAAGAATATTCAGGACTGATTTCCTTTGGATTGGCTGGTTGGATCTCCTTGCAGTCCAAGGGACTCTCAAGAGTCTTCTCCAACATCACAATTCAAAAGCATCAATTCTTCGGCCCTCAGCTTTCTTTATAGTCCAACTCTCACATCCATACATGACTACTGGAAAAACCAAAGCTTTGACTAGACGGGCCTTTGTTGGCAAAGTAATGTCTCTGCTTTTTAATATGAGGCCGCTCCCCTGCCTCTCAATTGCATATCCACTTCCGTGGTGCCCCACGCCCACCCCCCACCCGGAGCAGTTTTGTGGACTCAGCGCTCTAGCTACAGTCGCTTTCCCCTCCCGCTTTATCTCGCTCAGGTCCCTTAGTGGGTCTAAGAGCAGAGACTGGGCCGCGAAGAGAATCTCTTCCCAGGCCGTCTTCATCGCTCAGTAAAACTGCGGCCGCTTGATGGCAGTATAACGCTTTAATTACGTGCCACTCCTCTCTTCCCCCCGCCCTTCCTGTTTGGAAAAAAGTGCTCTTCGGACTCAGAACAAAAATTCTATCTCCGGAGAGACGGGGCTGTTTTTAGGGCGGCCTTGTTGCTCCCATTTCCTTCCTTAAATCGCTGTGGCAATCCGATGGGCAGAAGTGTGACAGTAAAATGTTTTTTAATGTGAGTTTCTTTGGTTATTAGCCCACTTTTGTAAACTTTCTCGCCTGTGCTCCGGGCCCCCCCCCCCTTTTTAAGCCGTCGTGTTGAGTCTCCTGTAGGGCTTATTTTAGCTTTCTTTTGTTCATTAAATGAATTTCAAGAAGCTGAGCATATAACAGTTGAAAGGTCAGAAAGTATGAAGGTAAACAACACCTTAGTATTTTTGTGTTTTGTCTTTTATAACTGGTAGCATTTTAAAAATGTATTTTCCTCTTCTAACAAACAACGTTGGAAAGAGTTCCATCTTATTTCACACTATCAAGATCATACAGTATTGACCATTTTGTACCCTGATATTTTAAAAGCCCAAAAATATATGCCTTAAGCTTTCTTCTGTTTCCCTGGGGAAATTCCTGAAAGTGCAACACAACTGTTTTTCTTTTTCTGTGTTTTACAGGGTTTACCATATACCATTGTAAAGATTGAGTGTTACTTGAATTTATTCTTGGAATTCTTTTAACCAAAGTCCCTGTTTGACGATGATGATGGTATTTTAAAATTGTGGTATAATTAACATGTAACAAATATACATGCTTTTCTAATAGGTGTCAAATCTATTGCATTAAGGAAGAGAGCCTGAGCTCAATCTGAGTATGACAGAGAGCTGGGGTGTTTACAACAGATAATCAGAGTAAGGGAGTCAGTTGGCTGGAAAACTACAGAAAGGAGGCACTGAGGGTAGAAAGTTTCTTGCTAAACTAGTCGAACAGTATTCTTTTTCACTAATTTTTCAATTTACAAAATTTTATTTTTAGTTTTCATTTTCATTTAATTTTCCTTTGCATTGTCTTTTATAACTGAATCGGAGTAGAAAAATTCTAACCCTGGCCTTAAAATTTTAAACTTTGCAGGAATCTTGGTAATGGAAGGCCAGGGTGGAGGCCTCCTGGATTAATGATTGATGAAGGAGGTAGGCTTTGTCATAATGAACCATGATAGGCCTCCACCCTGGCAAGAGCAAAGTTTAAAATTTTAGTTAGAATTTTTCTAACTAAAAAAAATTGAATTATTAGTTAATTGAATTAGTTAATTGAAAAATTAGTGAAAAAATTC
>SJYV01037620.1:65861-102464 GCA_006410875.1 Neotragus pygmaeus | reverse complement strand
CATGCATTGGAGAAGGAAATGGCAAGCCACTCCGGTGTTCTTGCCTGGAGAATCCCAGGGACAGAGGAGCCTGTTGGGCTTCTGTCTATGGGGTTGCACAGAGTCGTACACGACTGACGCAATGCAGCAGCAGCAGCAGCAGCAGGAGTCATTGTACATCTTTGAGAAGAACAGAATTCTCTCATTTTCCTTTTTAAACTGTTTTTCAGGGTCTGGAGAACATTGATTAAGGAAACGTTTTCCTGGTTGATGAAGAACAACTCAGTCATGCTCTTCTATCTCTGCTAGTAGATTATGCAGCATATTGTGAAGCATGCATTGTATTTTGTAGTGTGTAATAAAAATAAAAAATAAAATCAGAGCTTTTCTTTACTTTTTAAAATAGTACTACACTAAATCAAGACGTCTACCCGATGTAGCGTTATCACCTAAAAAAAACTAGAAGGCATCTGAGGCTTGTAAAATTACAGCTGTAATATACACCAAGCACCAATAACTGCCCAGCGCATGATGTGTCCAAAGGTAGTTCCTACTCTTGCAGTAGATATTAAAATATTGGAAAACAGTGTTTCTTTGGAGATTGCTAGAAGGATACAAAAAAAGTAGTACTTTTTTTTCCTCGTTCCTTTTCTGGGTGAATCCCTATATGCTTAAAATTCCAGACTGCACCTTCATTGTCCATGCATCCAGTATCCACATATAGTAGTCACTTAAGTGTTGATTCTTATTTTAGCTTATGTAGAGCAGCAACAACGATTATGTTTATTAAAATGAATGTATTTGAAATAAAGAATCGGATGTCCAGTGCTAAAGGTAACCAGATAATATTAAGATCTGAAAAGGTGTAACTACGGTGAAGAAGATGATAATCCATGTGTATAGATCAACACCCCAGGTGACCATGGAACCTCTAGGCGAGAAAATTAAGTTACCTTTCTTCTCCCATCTTTTATCCAGGCCTTCCCAGATGGTAAAGAATCCACCTGCTAGTGCAGGAGATGTAGGTTCGATCCTTGGGTTGGGAAGATCCCCTGGAGAAGGGAATGGCAACCCACCCCAATATTCTTACCTAGGAAACCCCATGGACAGAGGGCACTGGTGGGCTACAGTTTGTGGGGTCGCAAAGGAGTCAGACATGACTGAGCAACTAAACAACAACAGGGTTTTTTTTTTTTTATCAGGTTTAACATTTGATCTACTGATGAATTTAAACATACCTGCACTGTATGGCTTCTGTTGACCTCATCTTACAGGACAGTGCTTCCAGAGGACCGAGGTGGCAGTCACACTCAGAGGCATACTCTATATTGTGTCACCTTAAAGGAAAGCTGTGGTCATGATTACAAATTTAATACAACCTCTGGTCTATTTAATGCTATTATACAGGGCTCATTTTATGAATGTTATGAGAACTATCTGGAAAGGAAGAGAGAGAGCAGGTAGTACAGAGAGGAATACAGGAGACTTAACAAAATTACTAAATCTGTCACTAAATGTATTGATTTTTAGGTCTGTTCTCTGTCCATGGGCCTCTAGGTGGGGCCCATCCACTAGCAGATTCATCCTTAGAAAAATGTCAGGGCTTGTCACAGCAAGGAGCTGCAAAGTGACAGAAATCAGTTGTTCAGGTTCAGCATTAGCATCCGAATTCTTCAACTCCCTTTTTGGTAGCACTTGCTATGAAATTTAGCCTTATTTTTATGCTCTACTGCCAGGGAGTGAACCAGATTAAAACACTTTGAAGCCAGAAGACTATAGTGATGCTTTGCAACCCGTGTTTCTCTTGATTTTTTGAAAGTGCAGTTAGCCAGAAGGGTTTTCTTATAGCAGCTCTGACAGATGTGGTCTGGCTACTGACCTCAGATTCACTACTCACCTGCTTTTAAGGCCAGTTGAAAGGACACTTGGGAAACGATGCCATTCATTTGGTTTTATTACCTTTTTGATTGAAGTATAGTTGATGTACAATATCATATAAGTTTCATGTACACAACAAAGTGATTCACAATTTTTAAAGGTTATACTCCATTTATAGTTATAAAATATGGGCTATGTTCCTTGTCCTGTACAAGGCATCCTTGTAGCTGATTTTATACTTATGGTTTTATTCTTTATCTTTAATTTTTAAAATAGATACTATACATAGCTCAAAAATCTGACAGTATGTTATTCAGTGAAAAGACTTCAAGTTCCCTGCCCATCACTTACCCCACTGGCACACTACCCTGATGGGTTTCTATGCATGGAGAAAAATAAACATGTTCTTCTGTCTAATGTGATGGTAACACTTGACACGTATTTTACCTCTGTCACTTGTTTGGAAGAATGGTTCTTGTTTGAAGTTATATTTACCAGGCTGCCATCATTATTTCTAGGGTCAAATGAAATCGTCACTAGGAAAAGACTTTGAAAAAGATTAGAGGAAACTTTTCAGAAGGGAGGGGAAGAGGATGGCCCTACCCTTTGTTTGGGAAACACTTTTAAATGAAATATTTATGGGGAAAAAAGACATTCTAGAATCAGCAATTCCTACTTATAAGGACCCTCAGACATTTAGTCCAAATTCTGATTCTTCAGCTGAGGAAACCGGTTCACGGATGGGAAGCAATCCCCTGGCTAGCTAGTAGCAGACCTAGGGACTTAGAGTCCTGGTGTCTTGACTCCCAACCTCCTGTGCTTTTAGTCTTTGTGGCTCACTTCTTTTTTAAAAGTTTAAAAGTTTCTTTTTTAAAAGAAACCCTTTCTTTTATCTGGGCTTCCCTGATAGCTCAGTTGTAAAGAATCTGCCTGTAATGCAGGAGGAGACCCGGGATTCATTCCTGGGTCAGGAAGATACCCTGGAGAAGGGAAAGGCTACCCACTTCAGTATTCTGTATAGTCCATGGGATCGAAAAGTGTCGGACTTTCACTTTCTTTTCACTAAACCCTGCTGAGTGAATGCCACACGAGGCACTATGCCCCAGATATGAACAAGACACAGCCCCGCCCTTCTGGAGCTCAGTCAGTGTGACTGCAAGGCCATTACAGAATGGGGTGCTGAGTTCTGTGACAGGTCTGCAGAAGATGCTGCGAGCACAGAGCCGGGGCCTGACCCAGTCTTCGGATGGGGGGAAGGGAAACGGCTTCAGGTAAGTTCCAGGTGATGCCCACACCAAGCCAAGTCTTGAAGGTTGGAGAGCAACTGAGGTGAGAAAAAAAGCGTGAGTGTGGGCATATCACACTAGTATGGCTGCGTGGGAAAGCGCCACAAATCGTTGTGCAGAACTAGAGCAAAGAGGGGCGTGGCCGGAAGGAGAGGGAAGAGAGAGTGGAGAGGCTGATCGGTCTTCCGCGGTGTTGGACTTTCTCCCGGGCAGCTGGGAGCTCTGCGGGCGGCAGGCAGGAGAGTGAGATGGGGACCCGCCTCCGTCTGCGGGGCTGCTCTGCGGAGCACCGACTGCAAGCCGTGGTTCTCAGCCAGGGCGAGTTTTGTTCCTAGGGACGGGGAGTCTGGGGAGGTGCTACTGCCATCTAGTGGATAGAGGCGGGCAACACTCCTCAACAGCCTGAGCGCAGGGGCTGGCCCTCCCAGGGTAGTTTTAGGAAGTCCATGATGACATCAATGCTGCTGAGATTGAGAAACCCTGAAAACAGCCAGGTCTCCATCAAGCAACATGGCTTCTTCCTCCTGTTCCTCGTCCTTTTTTCATTCAAGTTCAGATCCCAGATTCTCCCTCGTGTGTGCGTGCTAAGTTGCTCCAGATGTGTCCCACTCTGTGCAACCCCATAGGCTGTAACCCACCAGGCTCCTGTCCATGGGATTCTCCGGGCAAGAATACTGGAGTGGATTGCTATGCCATCCTCCAGGGTATCTTCCCCTCCCAGGGGGTCGAACCTGAGTCTCTTTACGTCTCTTGCATTGGCAGGTGGGTTCCTTACCACTAGAACCACTTGAGAAGCCCCGGTTCTCCCTTCGCTCATCTGTAAACCTGAACTTTATCCCCTCCTGGGAACTTGATCCCATCCTTTGTTTTCCCACAGGTGTATCCCAACTCACTGTGAGTGACGCCTCTCAGGTCGGGAAGGGCAAAGAACAAACCGTTTCTTTTCCGAAGGGCTGTGGAGACTGGGAACACTGAGGGTGCCAGCACATCAGGAGGCTCTGCCCCCTATCAGCTGTGTGACCTCAGGCAAGTCACTTCACTGCTCTGAGCCTCAGATCTCCCATCTTTTAAGGGAGGATAGTCGGCACTCTGCACACATCCCTGGGTATCTCTGGCTGTCAGGACGTCGTGTCTGTGGAGCAGTTTGTAACTGGACGGCATCGTGCCTATGGAAGCTGTCTAGTCTGCCCCCAGCACCCCCAAAGGCACCCAAATGTGGTGTCGGGAGGACCCTCAGACCCAGTGCGTAACCAGGTGTAGGCAGTGGCAGCAGTCTTGGCTTCTCTCTTGGAACCTGTGATTACAGCCTGGGGGTTCACAGAACACTGCAGCAAAGATGGCACTAACCTTGATAAGGACACGAATTACTCTGAAGTTGTGTTCTGAAAGAGAGAAAGATGCAGTTTCCTGCCACTGTGCGAACCCAGGTCCTGGTTTACCCCTTCAGGTAGACGCTCCCTGCTCTGTCCCAGGGGAAGGTGGTGACTGGATAGGACTGAAGCTCGTCATCCTCAGCAGGAAACTTCGGGATTGGGGGGACAGACTTAAACATCACTTGGTTTTCAAGATTTTACATCACCCTGATGCTTTTGTGACCCGAGAACTCAAAATTATTCTACTACACTTTTGTACTTTCACACTTTTGTGACACACAAGACATATGGAACGATTATAAAGGTTTTTCTTTTCCAAGTGTGTTGATGCAGATTTTACGTGTCTAAAAGACATTGACTTCACGGTAGCTCAGCTGGTAAAGCGTTTGCTTGCAATGTGGGAGACCTGGGTTCAATCCCTGGGTTGAGAAGATTCCTTGGAGAAGGGAACAACAGCTACCCACTCCAGTATTCTGGCCTGGAGAATTCCATGGACTGTATAGTCCATGGCGCTGCAAAAAGTTGGTCATGATTGAGTGACTTTCACTTTCAAAGACACTAGCATTCAACTTCTTGATTTGAGTCTCTGTGTGCTTATATAATACTGCCTTCCTCCCCCTGCCAAATCCACATACTCCTGACCAAACAGCTCACCTCTGAGGTTCGCATACTCGGGAATGCTCTTTCTGGGATATGCTCTTCTTATGCTTCCCAGATGAAGCTGGAGTAGAGTCTGAGCTGGGGAGGAAAATGTTCTTAGGACCTTCACAGTTTGATGCATGGTTGAGAAAAGACAAGATGAAGACATTTCTGGAAAGAATCAATCCAAGGCTATGTTTGCATAATCTTTCATCATTAAAGGTTTCTTTGGTATATTTGCATGTCCTCTGTGTCTGATTTATTGCTCTTTGGCAATAAAGAGCCAAATCACCAGTTTGGGGATTTCCAGAAATCTTGACCGAGGACTAAAGACCTAATTGTTCTTTTCAGGGCATCATTGAGAAAATGGCCTAGCAGATCTGACTTGTGTTAACCCATGTAAATGCTGCTTTATTTATTTGCAGACATTTTGTCTCATCTGTTGTTTTGTTTCATAGCAGGTGTCTTTCTTAATTCCAGAAAACATGGAGAAATCAATTATTATATGGGCTAGAGGGTGGCCGAGAAATAAAATCTACAAGCAAGTATGCAATTTCTTTTTTAACTTTATTTTTTATTTTTGGCTGCCATGGGTCTTCATTGTGGCAAGCAGGGGCTACTCTCTAGTTGAAGTGCACAAGGTTTCATTGCGGTGGCTTCTCTTGTTGTAGAGCATAGGCTCTGGTGCACACAGGCTTCAGTAGTTGCAGCATGCAGGCTCGGTAGTTGTGGCTTGCAGGCTCAGTTGCTCCGTAGCCTGTGGAATCTTCCCGGACCAGGAATCAAACCCATGTCCCCTGCATCAGCAGGGGGATTCTTATCCATTGCACCACCAGGTAAATCCAACAAGTATGCAATTTCAATTATGACATCAAAGAACTGTAATGCCGAAGGCAGTAGGAGAAAAGGGAAGACAATGGAAACACTGAGTGTCACTTGCCCCCAAGAAAACAAGAAGCTTTCCTGTGTGTTTAAGATTTTCTTGGGCATACCTGCCTGTCCCCTTGTGTGCCACCTACCACACGGCTGAGGAATGTCTGTTTCACTTAGCAGACAGATTGTTTTCCTTTTAGGCTTAATACTCTTTGTATCTAGAGGCCAGAAAACAGTGCAGGCCCCCAGAAGCCCACTCCCATATCTTAACTTTAAGATCCTAGTCTTTGGGTCAAGCTGGGTCAGGTCTCTAGGGCAACTCTGGAGTTTTCATCCAGTGTCTGTTAAGGGCGGCCCAATGTGGGAATGACCATTTAGGCATCCTCATCAAAAGGCCAGCCATCTGGGAACAGTTCTGCCATAGTACTTGTGTTCTGAGCAGGAAGCTGTTCAATGAGGCACTCCCCCAATGGCAGACCTGCATGTTCAAGGACCGCTGGAATGTTGCAAGAGGTCTTTGTGACTCACAGCTCTCAGCGATCTGCCCACCTGGGGCTGGCAGGCACAGTACTCAGGGTGTGTGGCCTTTATGGATGGAGAACAGGCCTCCATTTGGAAAGGCCCTGGGCTCCTATCACCTCCTCTCCCTTCCCGGGACAGTCTGGTCAGGCCTTTTACGGTGGAAGTGAAGTCAGTCAGCCACACTTGCTGAGAAGCTGCCCAAACCCACGGTGCCTTGCTACATTTGACTCACTGTTTCTTTTTTCAGATAAGCACAGTTTATCCTCCCAACCAGACTGTAGGTGCACTGAGGCGGGGCGGAGGGGGACTTGTTTCAGCTTCACTTCACTTCAGGGCCTGCAGCACACAGAAGACCCGTGCTAGCTGACTGGGATCACTTGCCAGGGGATCGTCAACATATAGCATGAGCTTCATCTCTGAGAACAGCCTTGTGGGGCATAGGCCAGGGTTGGGGGAGTAAGAAGATAAACAAGGGAAGGGGGTGACAGGCTGAGCATGAAGGTACCAGGAGAGGTGAGGGCAGAAGCTGAGAGGGAACGAACATGACTGAAGGGCTATGTTGAGGCCGTCTGATCACAGGTTGGAAAAGAATTCCCAGACACAGGGCATTTCAGAAGGGAGTGAGTTTTTATTAAGAACAAAGAGCAGAGATAATGTGGGCACTGTGAATGCAGTGGAATGACCTCCTGACAGAGGTGGGAAAGCTGACAGTTTTCATGAGTTAATAGCCAATTTTTATAGCCTCAAGACAAAGAAAATTCCTGCTGGAAGGCTGGCGTCAGGTGATGGGTTGGGGTGCTACGGGGTGTTTAGTGGAGTGGGTACCTTGGCCTAGTTGGGAGTCAGGAACTTCTTAGTGATGATCAGGGAGGCTTTTGGCATCCATTACAAAGGGGCTCAGTCAGCTTGGGAGGTGTCCTTGGTTCTGGGCTTCGATTCTGTGGCCTTGGTGCAAGGCCTCGCACCTGTGGCCTGGGACAAACCTCAACAGGTTACAGGTGGGAAGGAAGAAAAGCCAAGGCCCAGGGTGTGGCCATCCTTTCTCCTGCGCTGATGACAACTGCCCCTGCGGGACCCCTTGCCCACTTCTGCCCCCCTCCCCAACCTGTTCCTCCCTTAACAGTCTTCAAGTCAGGAAGAAGCTGACAGCGGCCAAACCAACACCCCCCANAGTTATTTTCCATCAAAGGTTCATTTGTAGCTTCTTGTTTCCTCTATAACTGATTTCAAATCATTTGTACCTTTCATTTACAGCAAAATTTACAGCTACAATACACAATGCTAATCCAGGGTTTACCCTTATCATATCTGACTTGTTTTTGTCCCTCAGTGAATGATGGCAAACATAAGCATGAAAATGAAATTAATGATAACCAAGCCAACTGCTTTATCTGCGTCTTAAGTTTAAGGGATTAGCAATGGTCTCCCTGGAAATCTCTGGGTTTTATGAAAAAGAGGTATTCCAGTTAGTAGCAACCATGGAGGTGCTGTGGTAAAAACATTCATGATTTCAGCTTGCTCTTCATTTCTGTTTCAGGATCCTGGGTCATATGGGAAAGGCTAGGGATTCAGTTAGAATCTTCTTTTTTCTGTCAATGGGACAGAAACATAAGAAAGGCCTTGCAAAAATTCACAGTAATAGATAAGAGGTCAAGAAAAGGATGGTGGGAAAGGAGCAGGGTTTGAAGAGGTAAAATGGAATCGTTGAGAAGAGGTGGAGAAAGCATCACTACTTCATAAGAATTCTCTAGAATCAAAGTTTGAGTCAAAGTTTGTTCAAAATGCCATCTTTGTTCCATTTCCAGCATCTGCATTACCTTTCATCCTTTTCTCTTTCTATGTCAATTCTCTTTTGAGAGACACTGAGTGATATTTTGGCAGATTTTAGGAGCAATTATGATACAAGAAATGTACTGGTATGTCCTTGCTTCAATTTTAATGTAAATATAGTTCCCTGGGGTAGTCAGTCCCTACCTCCAGTGGCCCTCTCAGCTATACAACTTGCAGGCACAATTTTACCTTTAGGTCCCAAGGAGCAAGATAGGCTTGTGCCTGCTAATGAGCATTTGTTTTGGAGAAGACAGTGGCGTTGAGAGCACAGGAAAATAATAAACTATCAAAGGTAGGTTTCATTCTCGATCACTCACAACCTTCTTAGTTGAAAGCACTATTGACAAGTTAGGGGATGACTGTGGCAAGTGCGTACGTGCTTAATCACATTAGTTGTGTCCGATTCTCTGAGACCCCANATCAAACATAGACTGGTGATTCGTTTCTTACATAATAGTATATATGCTTCAATGCCATTCTCCCAGATCATCCCGCCCTCTCCTACTCCCTCTGAGGCCAAAAGTCCATTCTCTATGTCTGTGTCCTTTTGTTGTCTCACATACAGGGTCATCATTACTATCTTTCTAAATTCCATATATATGTGTCAGTATGCTGTATTGGTGTTTTTCTTTCTGGCTTACTTCACTCTAAAGAGGGAGATGCCTCTCTAAAAACAGGGGTTCTGTAGTCCCAGCTCTAGAGTTCTCACATTAACAGAGGTGATGTAGAGAGATCACAAAGCATTTGCCTTATCTCTGGAATGTGTTCACTGTACAGTCAGATGCACGTGCTCCTAACTTCTTTTCTTTTTCCTCCTGGTTCTGGTTCTGACCTATTTGTGGGGCTTATCCTGGCAGCTCTGGGGAGAAGGCCCTGGGTTGCTTTGCGTACTGGTGGGGTGGAGGAAGAAGACTGGTCTGAAACCTCCACTTGCTCTATTTCCTTCGAAGAGAAACCAGTTGAAACTGGTGGAGGCAAACTCCTGGAGCCTGGAAGAAGTGTCCAGCTGTTTCTGTTCCTCTGGTCAGTCCATCCAAGCCTCCTGGCCTAAGGGCACTTTCCCAGGCCCAGGAAGGCCCCAGTCAAGTGGGAAAGAGGAAAGGTCAGGGGTTCGGGACTCCACACCCTCCATTTGTGATCCCGCGGCATGACTGCTGTTGCCATTGCAAGGGGGTACCAGGAACACAATTAAGACAAATGGTGCAAAGTTCTGGATCCCCTTGGGCCTTCCCACTCGGAGAACATCTCCCATTTGGGTTTGGGCCAAAGGTTCTGCCTGCTGCACCCAGGGCTTATGCATCAGACTGAATGGGACAGAGAACAAGCAGGAAAACGTGCCTCTGGAGATCCTACTGGTCCTGAGTGAAAGGCTAAAAGTCAGTCCTGCCTGGGCTACAGGGCCCCATGTGATCCGAGTCTCCATCCCCACCTCCTCCCAACTGACTGCTCAGACCCCATCACCTACCACCTTCTCCCTGGTCACCTTTCTCACTCAAGTTGTACTTGTAGTTCAACTGCCAGGCATGCTCCCACCTCAGGGTCTCTGCACTTGCTGTTCCCTCTGCCCTGAGATCTACTCTCATGGGTCATGTTTTCCCTCTCTTCAGGTCTTTATTAAGACGCCTTATGCTCAGAGGCCTTTCCCGCCACCTGATTTAAAATTGCACCCATTTCTCCTCTGACTTCTTTCTTTTCCATCAGAACTCAGCTCTATCTAGGATATTAGATTTTATTTACCCTATTGCCTTTTATCCGCCATCAGAACACATGGTCCATGAGGGCAGAGATTTTTGTTCATTGTCATGTAGTGAAAGTGAAAGCCGCTCAGTCATATCCGACTCTTTGTGACCCCATGGACTGTACATGGAATCCTCCAGGCCAGAATACTGGAGTGGGTAGCCGTTCCCTTCTTCAGGAGATCTTCCCAACCCAGGGATCAAACCCAGTTCTCCCGCATTGCAAGCAGATGCCTTACCAGCTGAGTCACCAGGGTAGCTGCTCTATAAATATGTGTTGAATACATGAACAGACTTATTCTCTGTGCCATTATTTCTTCACAGATGAAAAGCTAAGTCAAAGTATTTGTCTTACTCATTGGTAGGACTGTGGTGAGGACAGAGACAAATTAGAAAGTAGAAGGTGATGGAAAAGCTAGAACCTCTATGTAACTCCTGACATAAAACCACCATTTCCAGTGTACCCATTTTACAGATGATGAACCCTGAGGGTCAGAGAGGTTGGGCAATTTGTCCAAAGTCTTTCTGATTAATCAGCAAAATGAAGTTTTGACGGTAGGTCTATCTGATATACTTTTCTCACCATAATAGGAAGAGTCCTTTTTGATGCCAAAAATAATACAGTTTACTAGCAATGAAAAATGCAAATTCAAAAGATTTTAAGGTATTACAATGTGAATAAGAATGATTCAATCTGGTATCAGAAGGCTTGTGTGTTTGTGGGGAGGGAATGTGTACACTTATACACTACCAGTGGGCATAACTGGTTTATTTTCTTCAGCAATGCAATGTGGCAACAAGAACACAAAAAACAGTTCTTTAAAAATTTTATTTTAAATTTATATTTATCTTTTGGTGCACTTCACGGCATGTGGGATCTTAGTCCTCTGACCAGGGACTGAACGCATGCCTCCAAGCATTGGCAGCATGGAGTCTTAACCACTGGACCACTGAGAAGTCCCAAGAATACACAAAGAAGTTCTTTATATAAGAAAACCTGGAAAATCCCTCATGCCTTTCACACACAATATTCTCATAATAAAATTAAGATATCATTGTTTTAAAAAAACTCAGTGAGCAAAAAGACACAAAGTAGACAAAGAAAACCCCCTTCTAACCCCACAATATCCAGTTCTACTCCCTCAGATGTCACTTACCAGGGATAACAGTTTTGTGCATATACTTCCAGGTGCCTGTTGATTTTGAGTGTCAATAGTATGTAATTGTCTCAGCCATCCATGGCAGAATAGCACAATGAGATACTCTTTTCCTGGAAGTGAGTATATAAAGCCATGTTATGTGAAAATGATAAAACATGGGATAACACACACTCACAGCATAGAGATAAAAATGGGAAGATTGGCTTGATGGAGACAGCTGAATTTACTGTGTCTAAACCCGCTTTAGAATATCCTAGAGCTGAGACATCTGATGGGGTGGAGAGAGCACTGAGCTGGCTGCCTGGGAGCCTGGGTCCCAGTCCCAGCTGTTTTTGTTTGTCCTTTCCTATTGCTAGGTCCCGGGATCCTCATGTGCAAAGCGACGGGCTCTGTTAGATGATCTTTAGGGACCACTCCAATGCTACAGAGCCTGTGACTGTGGGGTAGATTATTTTAAAAAAAATTTTGGCTGCGCTGAGAGGCATGTGGGATCTTAGTCCCCGACCAGGGACTGAACCCACACTCCCTGCATTGGAAGTACAGTCTTAACCACTGGACCATCAGAGAAGTCTCTGTGACATTAAACATTAGGCCTAAAAAAGTGTATCAAGCATAACACAGAAAGGTTGAAAATAAAAGGCATGCTCCAATGGTCCTCACAGGGTTGACTGTCAACTCCTTAATTCAAAGGAATAATGATCTATGTGAGAAAACACAGACCTGATCTCAAGAAATTTAGAGTCTGATGTTTCTCTCTGGCCAACTCTAACAGCCAATTGGGTTTAAGTTTGAAATAAAATCAGCTGAGGCACAAGGCCAGCCTACAGTTTTCGTTTCTTTTTATTATTATTTTGTCTGCACTGGGTCTTTGTTGCAGCATGCGGGTTCTTCGTGTGGCATGCAGTCGCACAGGCGTTAGGTTCCTTGTAGCATGTGGCATCTTAGTTCTCCAATCAAGGATCAAACCCACATCCCTTGCATTGGGAGATGGATTCTTAACCACTGGACCACCAGGGAAGTCCCAATATTTATTTTTTTTAAAGGAAGGCCTGAAGTTTTTACCATCTCCTCCCAAACTCTCTTCTGATAGATATCACTGGGATTGTTAGAGAATCCTACTCCTGTTCTGTGGACCTTCATCTTAATTTAGGCTCTTTTCCAATTTGGAAGGGGATTTCATTGAACTTGATGAATATCTCTGGCTTTCAAGGTGCTAAGACTCAAGGGTGCAGTGTGACTTGTGTGGACCTGAGGTGTTATTAAGGTGTGTGCTTTGGAGGGGGAAGCTTCTCCAAGCCATCTGGATGATCCTGACCTATTCCTTTTCTGACCTTATTTTACTTACCACCTAGGGCTGCAATGAAGTGAGTCTGGTTTTCCCAAACAGGTGATGAAATCAGCCTCATCCCTTTCATTTTTAAAAAAGTCTATTGAATTTACTACAATTGTTTCTGTCTTATGTTTTGGGCCACAAGGCCTGTAGGATCTTAGCTCCCCAACCAAGGATCGAACCTGCATCCCCCTGCATTGGAAGGTGAAGTCTTAACCCACTGGACCACCAAGGAAGTCCCAGCCTCATTATTTCCTAGTCACACATTTAGGTCTCCTGGAGTGAGCAGAACACATGTTCTAAGCACTTTCTAATTATCTGCCAAATAACCAAACTCACCTTCCAAGTAAGGGTCCGGAAGGAAGTCACTGTGGATATGCATGCAGTGTGTATGTACACATACCTGAGTGTGAGCCCCTGTGCTCCAATGTCCAATCTCAAGCAATGTCTGCACTGTTAGCTTATTTCCCATTTTAGCTCCACCTTTTCTCTCTTCTACCCTTGGAGATAAGTGAGGGTTGACTGTAGTTTGAACCCTGGTCTAAAAGGTTAGAAATGGATTCCAGGAGTGGGGCTATAATCCCTACTGTTGTGTGCTGCCTTCATCGCAGGGGTCTCCAACATGCGGGTTACAGACCGGAAGGTACCTCCAGTCAGATCATCAGCAGCATTAGATTAGAAATAAAAGGGGCCAATAAATGTAATGCACTTGAATCAGCCCCAAACCATCCCCCCCACCCTGGCCGTGGAAAAACTGTCTTTCATGAAACTGGTCCCTACTGCCAAAAAGGTTGGGGTGCGCTGAGAGGACTTGAACAGAAGTCTGCTTTTCTTCCTCTGTGTGCTTTTTTTTCTCCTGTGAAATAGACTTGGGAGTATCAAGGCCGCTGGAAGCACTACACAGAATTTTTAAGGAAGGAAGATGTGTTTCACAGCTTCTACTACATCTACTGTGTACGGTGGAGCATCCCAACTGCTCAGAGACCCATATCCAAAACCACTGCCAGTGTGTACTTCACCATCAAGGTCAACAAAAACAAACCTCTGGTAAGCGCTTCCTTGGCTGCCCTGTTCCCTTCAGTGAGACTTCAATGAGAACAGACTTTGCATGTCAAGGCCATTCATGGCCCCTTCCTTGTGAAACTGAACAGTCTTATTTCTGTCTTCAATCTGGTGGAGCCCATCTGTAGCACTTGCCATCGCTGATCACGCTCTCCTCTGTGAAATGTTCCATTTGGCTTCTAGAACAGCAACATCCTCTCCTAGTTTTACTCTTGCCTCACTGACCAGTTTACTGGTCCTCCGGTCTCTTCGCTCACTGACCTCTTCATGTTTGCATGTCCCGAAACTCAGCCTTTGGGTATCTTCTCTAGCCTCTTTTCTTGCACAATCTTATCCAGTCTCCTGGCTTTAAATACTACCTCTAGCTTATTTTTTAAAAACATTTATTTTTTCTACATTGGGTCTTTGTTGCTATGTGTGAGCTTTCTCTAGCTGCAGTGAGCAGGGGCTATTCCATTGTGGTGTGCAGGCTTCTCATTGCGGAGCACAGGCCTAGGTGCATGGGCTTAGTTGCCCTGCAGTGTGTGTAATCTTCCCAGACCAGGGATCGAACCTGTGTCCCCTGCATTGGCAGGAGGATTCTCAACCACTACACCACCAGGGAAGCCTCACCTCTAGCTTTTGATTCCCAAATTTCTGTCTCCAGACCAGATTTCTGTCACTTGGATATTTAAACATCTCCCTTACCGTATCCAAAGCTGAACTTCTGACTTTCCTTTCAAAGTCTGACCTACCTATGCCTTCCTCATCTCAGCTGATGGCCAAAATCCTTGTCATCTTCCTTGACTCTTCTTTTTCAGTCACATCCATGACAAAATCCTGTTGGCCCTACCTTCAAAGTAGGCGCTCAATCTAAGCCTCTCTTCCCACTGCACCTCTACCACTTGCGCCAAGATACCATCATCCCTCACCAGTTATTTCAATAGCCTTCTAGCCAGCCTTTCTGCTTCCACCTTTACCTGCATCCTGTCTCTTTTTAGCCAGCCAGAGGGAGTCTTGGAAAAATGAAGTTATGTCACACCTCGAATGTTCCAACATGCTTCTCCAACTTCAAAATACATGTGAATTACTCGGGGATCTTGTTAAAATGAAGATTCAGATTGAGCAGGTCTGAGCTTCTGCATTACTAAGAAGCTTCCAGGAGCTGCTGATGCTGCAGATCCACAGACGACACCCTGAGCAGTGAGGGCCTACAGCCCTTGTGTGATCTGGTCCCTTGTTATTTCTGCTTTCCCATTACCCCTGCCTCTTCACTTACTCTGGTCCAGCCACTCTGATCTTGCTACTCCTCAAATAAGCCAGGTAGAGTCTCAGGGTTTCTGTACTTGCTGTTCTGACTGGAACCCTCCTTCTCTAATACTTTACCATCTTCTGATCGTCTATGTAATCTCTTACTTTGTTATACTCTGCAACCCCACCAGAATGTAAGCTCCATGAAGGCAGGGATTTTGGTGCTGCTGTAAAACAAGACCTGGCAAATAGTTGGCACTGAGTATTTGAAGGAATGACTGCTTGTCACCACTAGGTTGACTGTGAGTATGAAATATGTTGACAGCTGCTGTGAAAGGAGTCCAAATGATACCCATGAATCCAGGGTTAGGATCCTTAGAACCAGGGTGGTACTAACCACGATGCCTGGAATACAGGAGACATAAAAGCGTTACTTCCCCTTTGCCTTCATCCTTTCGCAAGCTATTTGAAGATGACCACACCATAGTCAGCCAACCATGTCCTAAATTTATCCTATCCTAGTACAAACTTACCTATTTGGAGAGTTTGGAACCTGGAGTGATCTAAAGAGGTAAACTATAAGGAGTTCTCATTTCTCCTGGTCATACAGTCCACCATCAGCTATCTTGCTAACTGGCAAGCTCTAAGATTGGAAAGGGAGGCTGCTGGAGGTACACGAGACCACGCACAGAGAAGACTTGGGGCTGAGCAAGAGCCTGGCTCAGAATTCCAAGTATAATTTTGGAGGGGACACTGGATGGGGGTCACTGAGACAGAATTATAACTGTAAAAGACATTTTTAAAATGTCTTTGAACCGTGTTAATCTATATGGTTTCATTCTTAGGCTGTCCCTACAAGGTAAGTTGGTTCTGTTGGCTGAGTAAACTGGACCATGTAAAGAAGGCACATGACTTCCTCACACTCCTAGTAATGAGAGCACAGCCTCCCCTGACTTGTTTTCAATTTTGTGGAGACTCTTAAGGTATTTTTTTTTTTTTTGCCTAAAAGATCTTTTGGGGGAACACAGGTTTGAAGTGACAAAGAACTACCACCCACAGAACTCCAATTCACAGGGAAGATGAATTCAAGAAATTAAGGAGTATACTTGTGGACACATGTAGCAATGTAAAGAATCATGAGTTGGTATGACTAGTCTTGGCTGACAGTTGTCTTTTTCTCTTAGGACACACCCATTGATGTCTCTTATGTCTTTGAGGGTCATTCATTTGTTCACAGGTAAAGAAAATTTAGAGATTTTAAAAGGGTAGTAGGACAAGGTCATCACACTCCAAGAAGCCAGCGGGCCTGTTTAGTTGCTACATCGTGTCTCACTCTTTTGCAATCCCATGGAGTGTAGCCCTCCAGACCCCTGGGATTTCCCAGGCAAGAATACTGGGAAATCTTTCTCCAGGATCTTCCCAACCCAAGGATTGAACCTGAGTCTCCTGCATTTCAGGCAGATTCTTTACCACTGAGCTACCTTGGGAAGCCCTCAGCGACAGATAATTTATGTAATGGTCACTTTTCTTCTTTGGACCACCTACTCCATTAAGACAGGCTGAAAATAAGATTCTGCTTTTGTTCTAGAAAATGGATTTTATCTGTAATGTCTTGCTTTTCAGTGACTAACAACTTGAGGTTAGTTGCTGGAGTAGGGTGCGGCCAAAGCAGGTCCCGTCTATTGTTTCAATGGGAAACTTCACAATCACAAGGAACTCACTCATAAATAATATTCAATGATTCCTTTTATTTATACAGAAGGTCTCTTACAGAATCTTTACATATAAACTCACCCTTTTATGGACGGGGCCTAAGGAATGGAGACAATCTTTGCCTCCACCCCCAAAAGGCATTTTGTTCACTAGGAATGTAACAGAGTAAACAGGGAATCAATGGATCCCTGGCTCAGTGTTTTCTTTCCCTTTAAAAGCTTTTGTTGTGTTTCTTTTTCCTCCTCTGCAGACCAGGAATGATTCGCTTTCAAGAAAAATGGCTAAGGGACATTATTGAGGCCAAATATGTTTTAATGAATTCAAATATCTTCCAATTCAACAGTACTGGAGTCTTCCAGAATATTTTAGGAGATTTCTAATCAGAACATATTAAAAACATGATGCTGTACATCAAACCACAGAATATTTATTGAATAATAAATTTGTGGCACATAATCTAGCTCCATTGTTTTTCTTTGCATTCATTTTCCAGTTGGCAACTTCCATTACATTAGCAGAGTAACCACTAAGTTGTCTTCTATTTTCTAAAAGGTTTTTCCCGTCACTATCTGTATTGCTCAGAGTCTTTCAGATACAAAAGCTGAGTTTAGGGAGTAGATAAAATTCACCTGTCAGACCAAACTGAGATTGGTTCTTGGCTCTTTGTTCCCCCCATTTGAGCCTCAGTCTCCAGCCTGATCATACCTCTTTCATGGGCACAACTGGGGAACAGTAAAATGGCAACAGTTCTACAGCTCACAATATAACCAGTCTGAAGGGTTTCCCTACTCACAGTTCCCTTTATTTAATGCAAGTTAAGCCTCATTGTTAAACAATACATTCTGAAATTCTGCAACTGGGCATGTTGCCTACCACAACACAGCGTCACAACTGTGATGGCAACAGGGTGGCTTGAGGATTGGCTTGATGAAACAGGGAAGGTTCAATCACCACCGTTACTATTTCTGGCCTTCTTCCATCCTCACACCAGATTATTTGTTCCTACCATGCCTGTGAAGCTGTCTTGCCTGGCTGCAAGATTTTAAAACATCAAAGACAAAATTACGAGTGATTACTTACAGGTATATCAGAATATGTATTTATGTAGATAAGCACTGGAAAGGAACACAGAATACTAAAGACAATTGATGGGGTAAAACTGTGGGTAATTTTTCTTTCTTCTTCTTCAGCTGTTACATTTGTGAAATAAATTGAAAAGGAGGGAAAAGTCTTATCAGAGCAACAGGTGAGGAGGTGGGACAACTAGGTAAGTCTCCTTGGAGAACAAAAAAATATATTTCAAATACAACAGCCCTCCCATTTGACTTATGGCTCAGGTGACTAAAACACAGTTTGAAGCAGTAATTCTAATGGGCTTAAAATAAAATACTCTTAGCCCTTTTATTCTTCCCTCTTCTTTCCCAAAGAATATGCTACCAAAGCCATTCTTTGGCAGATCTTTCCTGAAAAAAATCTTAATGAAAGATATGATAAAATTCTGAAATAAATTAATATATTTTTCATTTACTCAATAAGCATTTATTGAGTATCTACTCTGTGGAGGATACAGGAAAATCCAATGGAAATTCATAATATTCACATATCACAAAATTGTTACATTTAGGGGGAAGGATGGGGTAAGGGTTAGGGAGTTTGGAATTGACACATATACACTGCTATATTTCATGATGGATAACCAACAAGGACTACTGTATAGCACAGGGAACTCTGCTCAATGTTATGTGGCAGGCTGGATGGGAGGGGAATTTGGNCATCTTTGCATGAAATGTTCCCTTGGTATCTCTAATGTTCTTGAAGAGATCTCTAGTCTTTCCCATTCTACTGTTTTCCTCTATTTCTTTGCATTGATCGCTGAGGAAGGCTTTCTTATCTCTCCTTGGTATTCTTTGGAACTCTGCATTCAAATGGGTGTATCTTTCCTTTTCTCCTTTGCTTTTCTTTACAGCTATTTGTAAGGCCTCCTCAGACAGCCATTTTGCTTTTTTGCATTTCTTTTTCTTGGGGATGGTCTTGATCCCTGTCTCCTGTACAATGTCACAAACCTCCGTCCATGGTTCATCAGGCACTCTATCTATCAGATCTAGTCCCTTAAATCTATTTCTCACTTCCACCGTATAGTATAAAGGATTTGATTTAGGTCATACCTGAACGGTCTAGTGGTTTTCCCTACTTTCTTCAATTTAAGTCTGAATTTGGCTAAGGAGTTCATGATCTGATCAAGATCACGAACATCTTTTTATGTGTAGCCATATATTTTTTTCTTCTGACAAATGCCTGTTTGTGTAATTTTCTCATTTTCCTTTTGTTTACAGAAATTCTTTAAATACTCTCAGTACTGACTCTTTATCAGTTGTGTGTATTACGAGATCTTATCCCAACTTGTCTTTTCACTTATTTTAAGATGTTCTGATGAACAAAAGTTCTTGCTTTTACCTCAGGTAAAGTTATCAATATATTATTGTGTGGTTGGTACATTTTTTGATCTTCTTTAAGAAATACTTCCCCACTCCAAGATCTAATAGATATCTGTTCATATTCTATACTAAGAGTCATGAAGTTGTTTTTGACATTTAAGTCCATAATCTAGCTGCACTGACTTTTAAATATAGTGATAACGGGTTCTACTTTCATTTTTCTCCATACAGGTGACCATTTTCTTCCTGCACCATTTACTGCCTAGTTTCTTCTTTCCCCACCGAATGGAGAAAGCAGCTCTTTCATGTAATGAAGTTCCATACATGCATAACTCTATCAGGCTCTGTATTTTATTCCACTGAACAGTTTATTTGTTTCCCCACTCTTTCTGAAGTGAAGTGCTGCAAGCTTCATAATAAGCCTTCATATCAGTAGGAAAAATCACCTTCCTGCTCTTTTTCAGAAATCAGATGGCTACTCTTGGCCCTTTAGTCTAACATTTTAATTTTGCAAGAACTGATAACTCTACAGTATTGCCTTCCTATTCATGAACATGGAATCTCTCCATTTATTTAGGTCTTCTTAAATCTCTCAGTGTTTTATAGTTTTGCCTGTAAAGATCTTAGACTTCTTTTGTTAAGATTTGCTCCTAAGTCCTTCATATTCTCTGATGAAGATGTGTATAAGAGACAGGTTCAAATAATGATCTAAACACAACTCAGATGGAAATAATGTACTTCCCAATATTTTATATTTGAAAGAGCCATTCTTAAGTAACCTGTTAAGAATTTTAAACTTAATGTTCACATTTTCAATTCAGTAAGTCTGTGGGTGGGGTTAGTTTGCTGTTTGGTCTGTTGGTTGGTCTGGGGGGTGGAGGTAGGGACTAAAATTGAAATACATTATTTCCAGAGCAGACAACATATTGTAATAAACAAGTCAATCTTCAAATTCTAGATTTGCTTTTTTTCAGCCATGCCTTCTTTCTGTTAACAAAAGTGGCCTCCTGTATGTTTCTATCAAGTCCCTTTATGACATTCAACATAGAGGAATGATAACTTCCACAAGTTCAGTTGGGGTGGGCATCACGTAGAACTCGTGGCAGCACTGTCCCATAATGTAAGAGTTCAGTTCACTTCACCAGCACTTTCTCTCAATGCCTCCTACCCCAACACAGTAGAATTTCACTCATAATTTGGATTTTTAAACCAGAAAGTTGTTTTGGTTAATCCAAAATAACTCAAAGAGCTTGCTAAAGTTATATCAACACGCAGCTTTTTTATAGGACTGAAAGAATTAAATAGAAGGCACAGTAGCACTGTAAAGCTTTTTCAGATCATAATCTTTTTGTGTGTGTATATATGGAACCCAAACTTTCTTTTTTGTTGTTAAAAACATCTGATGAACAATCAGAAAATCCTTATTTGTCCTCTTTCCCTTTAGTTTTTCTGTATACCATCTCTCGAAAACTGGCCAGGATCTTGTTTTCTCTCTTTCGTCTCTCTTCTTGGTTAAAGGATGCAAGGGCTCTCTTCTCATCAGCACTATAGATCTGGTTCTCTTTTCGCAGACGCACAGCTTCCATTCGGCGATGCCTGGAGATAATTGTATTTTTGGCTTAATTTCTCAGCAGTTATTCTCATAGTGCTTCCTCACTAATCCTTTCCTAATATAGAGTGGTCGATTTAAAATGCTAACAAATAGAAACTTTCTCTAATGGGTTAGATTTTCCAAGGATCATTCATTTTATCCACTGACATGTCCTTTGATTAATTTNCTCAGCAGTTATTCTCATAGTGCTTCCTCACTAATCCTTTCCTAATATAGAGTGGTCGATTTAAAATGCTAACAAATAGAAACTTTCTCTAATGGGTTAGATTTTCCAAGGATCATTCATTTTATCCACTGACATGTCCTTTGATTAATTTCTAGTACGTAAATAATGATCTCTGAGGTTCTGTCAATAGAGTGAAGTTATTAATTTCAAATTCAAAGGGCATAAGTCTAGTTCTGTTGTTTCTAGTAAGACAAGCAAACAGGCAAAATGTTAAACTTCCTAAGTGGTGTGCAGACTTGATAGTAGGACAGATAAGATTTAAGTTGTCATCTAGCTGGTAGAACTTTTCAGAGTTCTAATTTATCCTATAACCAAAAGAACTAGGTTTAAATCTACAACTGAATCTTTGGATGTTCTGTGGGTGGATTTAACTTCCTTAGAATCCAGTAGCAGCTCACAGAAAAGAAAGAAGGGATTTTGGCTCTGTGGAAGAGGGAAACTCTTAGATCGTCTTCAAAAGGTCTGCTTATTTAGAAGAAAAACTTCATGAAAACCTGCTGCCTTTATGTGTATGTATGCAAACCTACACAATCAATTACAGATCTGTCTCTTATACACATCTTGTTTTTTNTTCAAAAGGTCTGCTTATTTAGAAGAAAAACTTCATGAAAACCTGCTGCCTTTATGTGTATGTATGCAAACCTACACAATCAATTACAGATGAAGCTTGAACTATGCCTAGAAAAACAAAGCAAACTGAGTAAGGTGAAGAAGGGAGACTCATTTCAGGTTAGTGTGAAGGTCGGGGAGTGGCAGGTCAAGGAGTCAAGGAGATGACAATGTATTTAGGTTGCTCAGCGTACAGTGAGCAGAGGAATTGATCTGGAACAGAAAGTGCTATATAAATAATGCTGTAGTAAACATCCATATACACATCTCTCAGTACATGGGAAAGACCCTCTTAGGTACACAGGTATGGAATTGCTGGGTCATAAACTATGTGAATGCTCAACTTTCCAAGACGACATCAGACTGTTTTCCAGAATAGTTGTTACCAATGTATACCACCACTAGCAATACTTAAGAGATCCTATAGACCCACATCCTATCAAATGCTTGCAGTTGTTAGAACTTTGAACTTCTATTGAATGGATGTAAAACCATATGTCCATAAGTTGATTTCCATTTCCAATGAATATGAACATCTTTTTCAGTTTAGTTCAGCTGCTCAGTCATGTCAGACTCTTTGTGACCCCATGGACTGCAGCATGCCAGGCCTCCTAATCATCACCAACTGCCAGAGGTTACNTTTTCTATTATTCACAAAAAGTGACAGTGTTACATCCTTTGTTCCAATTCTTGTGCTTCTCATTTCTTTTTCTTGTCTTATTGGTTCTTAGATATAATGTTTTCAAATGTCAGCCCTCAGAATTCCAAGATTCTGAAGATGCTTCCGGGGTCCTACAAGTATTTGCCCATTTTTAAAAGTTTATGAAGTTTTAAAATTCAGCTTGATCTTGGTATTGAAACCCTATTAGTTCACTCTCCTTGTTCTTCCTGGTATTTTGCTTTTTCTTCCCCATTTTATATTCCTTTTCTCATGCTGAAACTGACCTCTGTCATATCCTTTTTCACTCTTCATTCTCAGTGTCCAGAGGACTAGAGAGTCCACATTCTCCACAGAGAACTACAGGCAAACTCAGAAACTTTTACTATCTTATGAAAATGCTTTCTTAACTACCAGAATGCCACATTGCTCATGGGGCACTGATAAGAAATCAAATNTCACTCTTCATTCTCAGTGTCCAGAGGACTAGAGAGTCCACATTCTCCACAGAGAACTACAGGCAAACTCAGAAACTTTTACTATCTTATGAAAATGCTTTCTTAACTACCAGAATGCCACATTGCTCATGGGGCACTGATAAGAAATCAAATTTAACTATCTCCTCCAGAAGATAAACTATCTGTATCAAACTATAAACAAGAAAATGACACTGGAAAGACTAATTCTTTGAAGTTGGAGATACAATTGAGTTGCATACCTACTTGGAATTTTAGAGGACTATATTTATACCAATAAAACCAATAAAAAAATCAACATTTATACTCTACTTTTCATTAGAAATGAAAATCTAATGAAATCTATCATCGAAATATAATTTTGGTAGTTATAAAGGAAACTGACCTCATTGCCAAGAACATACCTGCTACCACTCATTACATAACCTGAACATTCAAATGATGCAATTTCTTCACTTGTCAAGCCAATTTCACCTCTTCGTGGGATACGTTTTCCAGCTTTTACATACTCAGCCATAGCTGCACCTTCACCAGGTAACAGAGCATGGCCATAGCTACAAAGTAATACAGAATTAAGAAAAGGTTCATTATAAAAGAAAGCACAAAAAACATTTCTCTCAGAAAACAGTAGGAATAACAGTTGCTGGGCAGCATGCTGGGAAGCCTAATGTAAATTACCTTAATTTAATTAGGGAACACTGCACTGTGACCTATATTACTAACCCAGAAATGCAGAGATACTTTGGAAGAATAAAAGGACTGATGTTAATGAGCCAATATTCATGGTTTACAATTATGGATCAATTTTCCCTACAGCTGTTGTCTTTATTGCTTCTGCCTCCAGTGAATCCCTTTTCCCTTTAAATACAAAGTAGAGAAATAATATATCTCAAATTAACATATTTTTTAGACTTAAGGGCAATAATAATGCTATACAGTAACAGTTTTCTATTAACTTTCATTCAAGGGGACTTTGAAAACTACCATCCTGGGACTTCCGTGGTGGTCCAGTAGCTAAGACTCCACATTCCCAGTGCAGGGGGCCTAGGTTCGATCCCTGGTCAGGGAACTAAACCCCAAATGCCACAACTAAGACCTAGTACACTTGAAGAAAAAAAATTTTTGAGCAAAAAACAAAAACTACCACCCCTTCATTCAATTCACTAAATTCTTTGTATCTATTAAACTCAAAGCTTGTAATATACAGTAAAAATAATCTCTGTTCTTGTGGAATTTATATATTAACAAGGATATAACACTAATACAATGTAGAATATATATTACAATACACAAAAGAAAATGCTGTGAGTACTAAAGAATTAAAGAGGGGTAGGAATCACACCTACCTGTGGAGGGAAGGTATTGGGAATCAGCACATGCCCCTCCTTTTGAATAGGGCTTTGGGAAATGTTAAGGATTTTAACAGGAAGGAATTTGGGTTAGTGAAGAAACCAGGACTGGGGAAAGAAAGGAAGGCGTGTTGGAGGAAGAAGTAAGGTGAAAGTGCACAGAAACTTTGGGTCTAAATAAGGGAGTAGTGAAAAATATACTTGGAAAAGTAAATTAGGACCATACTTTTGGGAAGGCACTTAGAGATTATAAACATGCTCTTACTTCAGAGGTTTATCATCTTGAGAAGCAAGTGTTTTGGGAGCCTCTGGGCCAATCAAATCTGAGGGTTCTTCAGGCTCTGCAGGAAAGATATTCAGAAACATATTCATATTTTGATTAATCAGTTAATTCAGTGTTTTATCTGTTCTGAAGTCAAACTCTATCAGAAGAACCTACTTGATCGATCCTTCCAGGGATTCTCCAGAAACTCTTCTTGGGACTCTTTAGAACTTGAGTCACTGGAATCTTTTCTGCTCTTCTTAGACTTCTTTTTCTTATATTTCTTCCTGCATTGATTATAATTTGATATAAATTGATTTAATATTCCCAGGCTAAAGGGCATCTTACTTTTTCAAGGCAACGAAAGACTGATTGAAATGATTTGGATGCTCAGCTTATTCAAATGTGTTAGAGAAGAATTTGTATTAAAAAATTTAACTTATTTCACTATAAGCTGGCTCAGACAGTAAAGAATCTGCCTGCAATGCAGGAGACCCAGGTTCGATTCCTAGGTTGGGATGATCCCCTGGAGAATGGAATGGCAACCCAATCCAGTAGTCTTGCCTGGAGAATTCCATGGACAGAGGAGCCTGGTGGGCTACAGTCCACGGAGTCGCAAAGAGTCAGATAAAGACTGAGCAACAAACACTTTCACTTTCAAGGGAACAATAAAATATAGTTCTCATGTTGTAGAAAGAAAGCAGAAATAAAGCAGTTTAAGAAAACAGCTCTTATCAATTTGAACATCAGTAATTTTCAGTATAATGGATTAAAATACATCAAATATGTTTGAATCCTTGGGCTCATGATGATAAAAACCTCAAAAAACCTCAACTCATTATTTTGAAAACTCATAAAACAAGTAAGCAATTATTCCACCCTTCCTATACCAACTATACTTCAGGGTAACCAAATAGTTAATGAGAGTAGGCTTCTCATATAGAATTATTTTACCTAATAAATGAAGAATCATTTTGCAATCCCTAATGAAGTAAGGGACCTAAACAAAGACTACTGATGCAGGTTAACATGACAAAAAGAGATGAGCAGACATTATCTGCCTCCTGCTGGAAGTACACAGTACTACTTACGAAGTATTCCTACCAAAAACTCAAATCTGAACCTTATCAAGTGTCTAGACCTAACTATCAATCTGCAGGAAATATAAAGGACAGAAAGCATGTTAGAAGGACACCATAAGAATATAACCAGCAAAATCCACACTGCAGGAAACTCTCCAGGGCATATGATATTGTTTCCTCTACAACTAAACTGCAGGAACAAAAGGGAAGGGAAAGCTATCTATTTAAAGAGATGGAAAAGACCGATCAACCAATCACAATTCATGTACATTGTTTAGATTCTAATTTGAGGAAACTATTCAAAAAACTGCTGAGACCTGAACGAAGAATTATTATTAAATATTTTATGTGGATTAATAGTACTGTACTTTAAAAAAAAAAGAATGCCTATCTTTTAGAGAAACTTGCAGCTTTATGGATGAAATATCTGGGACTGGTTTCAATATAAAAGTGGGGGGTGGACAGCAGAGACTGTCAATAAGTTGATAATTNGAGGAGCCTGGCAGGGTACAGTCCATGGGATTGCAAAACAGCCAGACACGACTTAACGACTAAACAGCAACAACAAGATGTGGATAAGTACTGAAGAATTTTATTCAGGGAGTGATGAATGGATACGTGTTAAAATCACTCCAATAGCCACTGAAACACAGATTAGAGGGTGGGGGTGATGATGGGGACTGTGGTGACAGTAGGTCTTGGTTGTATATATTTAAAGATTTTTCCATAATAAAAATTAAAGAAAAAAACTGACGATCTGTGTTTCTTCTTCTTTTCCTTTTTCTTGGCTTTCTTTGCTCTCCTTTTTGTATCTTCATCTGCAAATTAAAGCATATTATAATTTAAAAAATTTTAACCCTAAAACTTTAATACTTTTGAGTAGATAAATACCTTATAACTCTTGTATTTGTTGTTACAGAGAATTTAATTCATTTAAACATTTATTGTTAGGAAATGTGCAAGGAATGGGGGACATAGAAATCAAAGTTGCACTAAAAGCATTTGGTTCTATAGGGTATTATTATTAACTTGATTGCATGAGATAATAGTATTGTGATTAGACAGGAAAATGTCCTTATTGTTTAAAGATGTACACAAAGATATTTAGGGTGGCAGTGTGATATTTTAATTTACCTTGAATATCTCAACAACAAAAAAATCCATATTTGAAGCAAACATGTCAAAATGCTAACAGATGGTACACCTGAGTGACAAGCAATGTATATGGCATTAATGACACTACTCCCTTCACTTTTCTGGATGTTTGAGTAACCTCATGATGTCTGTGTTTTCGGGGATGCTTTCTAGGAGTTCAGTCTAGTGGAGGAGACAGAGGGAAAGGGGGTCAGTAGAATCTGAGTGCCAGGGCGGGGGCTGGTGTTCTGGGCGCACAGAGGAGTCTCACCATCAGGCTGGTTTGGAGAGGGTGGGTGAGGAATGGCTGACCGTGAAAAGGTGATGCTTAAGCTAGTTCTTCCTAGAGTCAGTTTTATTACAAAAGTAATGCACGTCCATCCATGCAGTGAGTAGGCCAAGCCGCATGCAAGGAGACTGTAGGCAGCCAGATTCTGTACTACATGGCAGAGTGAGGAGAAAGGACGTGCAATATGTGGAGATGAAAGTCACTCTCAGGCCACACAGGACCCTGCAGGAGAGTGACAGGGTATCTGTGATGAGAAATCCACAGAAATGTGTCTGCAGAGGAGGCACTCTCTGTCAATCACCAGCCATGGGAGGGCATCAAAAGACGGCTTTGTTGTGATGCAGTCCCATAGGAAGTGTCTTCCAGAAAGCAACTGCTGGCCTGAAGGGTCCCTACGTTGTGCCTCTGAAAATCACACAAAGCTGACTGCTGAGTGTGAGAATCTCTCAAAAGAGCCGCTCCACTGGGCTGATGCAGCCCCCTATGGCCTGGTTTGGCACCACATGTCTCAGAGACGGACCCCAACTTGGTTCGGTGCCACAGGCCTTGTGCAGCTACACACAACCACTCTGGAGTCACATCGTTTAGCTCTGAATCCCAACTGTGTGACCTTGGGTACAAGTGGTACTTATAATCTGCTCGGGTCCTCTGTCTCCCCTACTCTAAGATGTGTCTGACAGTGACTGTGTGGATTAAACAGCAATAATGCCTATCAGGCACTTAGCAGGGTGCCCGACACAAAGTCAGTGCGTGTTCAAAACTCTTGGCTATTATTATTTTAAAGAACCTTTTTCTAGCATAAGCTTTGGACTTCCTTGGTGGTTCAGTGGTTAAGAACCCGCCTGCCAATGCAGGGGGAAAAGGTTCAATCCCTGGTCTGGGAAAATCCCACGTGCCAGGGAACAGCTAAGTCCATGCACCACAACCACTAAGCCTGCATGCTCTAAAGCCTGAGCTCCAGAACAAGAGAAGCCACTGCAATGAGAAGCCTGTGTACCGCAATGAACAATAGCCTCCACTCGCCACAATTTGAGAAAGCCCCCACGTAGGAACGAAGATCCAGCACAGCCAAAAATAAATAAAAGTAAAATAAACTTTAAGAAGTAAAACTAGTTTTGAAGTAAGGCGGGCAGAATGATACTGGCTATCTTACCACTGGAGTCTGTGTCAGAATCAGAGTCGCTGTCACTATCATCAGAATACTTCTTGTGTTTTCTTTTAGATGATTTTTTCTTCCTCCTTTTCTTGGATCTTTCTTTTGAATGACTAGACTTCTTCTTCTTCTTCTTTTCTTCTACATAAAATACAAATAAAAATTACTTCTAAAGAAGTATTTCTTTTTAAATTTTTTTAAAAAAAATTATTTTGTACTGGGGTATAGCTGATTGACAATGCTGTGATAGTTTCAGGTGAACAGTGAAGGGACTCAGCCATACATATACAAGTGTCACAAGTNCAGTGTGATATTTTAATTTACCTTGAATATCTCAACAACAAAAAAATCCATATTTGAAGCAAACATGTCAAAATGCTAACAGATGGTACACCTGAGTGACAAGCAATGTATATGGCATTAATGACACTACTCCCTTCACTTTTCTGGATGTTTGAGTAACCTCATGATGTCTGTGTTTTCGGGGATGCTTTCTAGGAGTTCAGTCTAGTGGAGGAGACAGAGGGAAAGGGGGTCAGTAGAATCTGAGTGCCAGGGCGGGGGCTGGTGTTCTGGGCGCACAGAGGAGTCTCACCATCAGGCTGGTTTGGAGAGGGTGGGTGAGGAATGGCTGACCGTGAAAAGGTGATGCTTAAGCTAGTTCTTCCTAGAGTCAGTTTTATTACAAAAGTAATGCACGTCCATCCATGCAGTGAGTAGGCCAAGCCGCATGCAAGGAGACTGTAGGCAGCCAGATTCTGTACTACATGGCAGAGTGAGGAGAAAGGACGTGCAATATGTGGAGATGAAAGTCACTCTCAGGCCACACAGGACCCTGCAGGAGAGTGACAGGGTATCTGTGATGAGAAATCCACAGAAATGTGTCTGCAGAGGAGGCACTCTCTGTCAATCACCAGCCATGGGAGGGCATCAAAAGACGGCTTTGTTGTGATGCAGTCCCATAGGAAGTGTCTTCCAGAAAGCAACTGCTGGCCTGAAGGGTCCCTACGTTGTGCCTCTGAAAATCACACAAAGCTGACTGCTGAGTGTGAGAATCTCTCAAAAGAGCCGCTCCACTGGGCTGATGCAGCCCCCTATGGCCTGGTTTGGCACCACATGTCTCAGAGACGGACCCCAACTTGGTTCGGTGCCACAGGCCTTGTGCAGCTACACACAACCACTCTGGAGTCACATCGTTTAGCTCTGAATCCCAACTGTGTGACCTTGGGTACAAGTGGTACTTATAATCTGCTCGGGTCCTCTGTCTCCCCTACTCTAAGATGTGTCTGACAGTGACTGTGTGGATTAAACAGCAATAATGCCTATCAGGCACTTAGCAGGGTGCCCGACACAAAGTCAGTGCGTGTTCAAAACTCTTGGCTATTATTATTTTAAAGAACCTTTTTCTAGCATAAGCTTTGGACTTCCTTGGTGGTTCAGTGGTTAAGAACCCGCCTGCCAATGCAGGGGGAAAAGGTTCAATCCCTGGTCTGGGAAAATCCCACGTGCCAGGGAACAGCTAAGTCCATGCACCACAACCACTAAGCCTGCATGCTCTAAAGCCTGAGCTCCAGAACAAGAGAAGCCACTGCAATGAGAAGCCTGTGTACCGCAATGAACAATAGCCTCCACTCGCCACAATTTGAGAAAGCCCCCACGTAGGAACGAAGATCCAGCACAGCCAAAAATAAATAAAAGTAAAATAAACTTTAAGAAGTAAAACTAGTTTTGAAGTAAGGCGGGCAGAATGATACTGGCTATCTTACCACTGGAGTCTGTGTCAGAATCAGAGTCGCTGTCACTATCATCAGAATACTTCTTGTGTTTTCTTTTAGATGATTTTTTCTTCCTCCTTTTCTTGGATCTTTCTTTTGAATGACTAGACTTCTTCTTCTTCTTCTTTTCTTCTACATAAAATACAAATAAAAATTACTTCTAAAGAAGTATTTCTTTTTAAATTTTTTTAAAAAAAATTATTTTGTACTGGGGTATAGCTGATTGACAATGCTGTGATAGTTTCAGGTGAACAGTGAAGGGACTCAGCCATACATATACAAGTGTCACAAGTATTTCTGAGTATCAGTTTTATTGTATTTGAAATACTGAAAAGGAAATGATGACAGGCAATTGAATAAAAGTAAAGTCTAATGTTCAGCTATTTATAAACTTATTTTTTAAAATTCCTCAATAAAAAAGCTCTCAATTTAAAAAATACCTTCTGAAGTAGAAGCTGAACTGGTGCTTTTCTTTGGCTCTTCATCCTCTACTGGTGTATGTTCATCAGAGCTGAATTTAAAGAAAATGGTAATAAGAATCAGAGGAGTGTTAAAAGCAACCTACTGAATGTTGTTGTTCAGTTGCTCAGTTGTGTCCGACTCTTTGCAACCCCAGGGACTGCAGCATGGACTGAATGAGAGACACCATTTGCAAATCATATCCGAGAAGAGATTAATATTAAAAAAAAAAACCCAAACCCAAACAATGATGTGATTTTACAAATAGGCAGAGGATCTGAACAGACATTTTTTCAAAGAAGACACACAGATGGCCAATAGGTAATGAGGAGATGTTCAACATCATTAATCATTGGGGAAATGCAAATCAAAACCACAATGAGATATCACTTCACACCTGTTTGGATGAATGTTATCAAAAAGACAAAAGATAATAACTGTTGGTGAGAATATGGAAAAGAGGGAACACTTACACTCTGTTATAACAGAGTGAGAATATAAAATGGTACAGCTATTATAGAATCCAGAATGGAGGTTCTTCAAGAAATTAAAAGTTGAACTTCCATATCACCTAACAATTTCATTTCTGGATATATATCTGATGGAACTGAAATCAATATCTCAAAGAGATATCTGGACTCTAATGCTCACCGCAGCATTACTTACAACAGCCAAAATGTTAAAACAACCAAATATCCATGAACGAATGAATGGATAAAAGAACGATGAGAAACACACATGCATACCCCACAGCAGAATATTATTCATCTTTAAGAAAGAATGAGGCTTGCTATTTTCAACAACATGGACAGCCTGTGAGGGCATTTGCTAAATGAAATGTCAAACAGAGAAAGACAAGACATGATCTCACTTATATGTGAAATCCAAAAAACAAAAAACCACCACACCGCAGATACAGAGAACAGAGTGATGGTTGCCAGCGCACAGAAGGTGGGGGCAGGGCATGGGTAAAACACACGACGGGGATCAAGAAGTACAAACTTCCAGTTATAAAATAAGTCAGTCACGGGGATGTGATGTACAGCATGGTGACTGCAGTTAATAACGCTGCATTGCATATCTGACAGTTGATAAGAAAGTAAATCTTAGAAGTTTTCATCACAAGAAAAAACTTTTTAAAACTATATATGGTGATGGATGCTAACTAGACTTACTATGGTGATCATTTTGCAATATATACAAATATTGAATCATCATGTTATAACATGCCTGAAGCTAATACTGTATGTCAAATATATCTCAAAAAATTATAGGGGGTGGGAAAAAATAACAATTTTTTAAGAAGAAAAAAGAACTTTCAGATAATAATGCTTTATGACCCTGTCGCAAATTACAAGTTTACCTGTCAAGCACCTTGTCTCAACTCTAAAGAAAACACAGAAATAGAGCAGAGGGTAGATGCAGCTTCTGAATGGCACCAAAGAGAGAAAAGCTGCAGTCCATAGGGTCGCAAAGAGTGGGACATGACTGAACAACAACAGAGAGGAAAAAAAAAAATAAAAAGAAAAAGCATTAGGCCTTTAATAATACTGAATACAGGAAACTAAACAGACTCAGTATATTCATTTTTAAAAACTTTTTGTAATGTTAATGTCTGACATTTAATCAGTTACTGGATTGAGAAAAAATAATTCAAAATAATATAAGTGTATTTGTTTCAACACTGAACCCTTCTATGAAAAGGAAATTAGCATCCCATGAATTACAATTTAAAGAGAACAATTAGCATGCTAAAATCAACNACTGGATTGAGAAAAAATAATTCAAAATAATATAAGTGTATTTGTTTCAACACTGAACCCTTCTATGAAAAGGAAATTAGCATCCCATGAATTACAATTTAAAGAGAACAATTAGCATGCTAAAATCAACTAGGAGCATGTTTTAATCCTAAGGTATGTTTAATATTTTTATAACTCAAGGCACAGAATAGCATAAATCACAAGAAAGAGGGAAAAAAAGAGCTGTAGTTAAAGTTCTTCACTTAACAAAAATTTTGACCATAGACTCTGGATTTAAACAAATGTTGCATTAAAAAAAATATATATATATATATATATACATGTAAATTTTTTATTAATTGAAGAATAATTGCTTTACAATATTATGTTGGTTTCTGCCATATAAAAGATGCATTTTTTAATCACTTACTCTGGTTCTGGATTCTTTGGAGAAAGTCCCCACACTTCAGGAGCTCCCAATTCTCCAATCCTCTCTCTCTCACTTAGTCTCCTAGAAGAGATAGGCAGGTAAACTGTTTCCTAAATGTATTATAAGATTCAAAGGGGTCCAGTTGAGTCCTGTTTTCCCTCTACATTTTAAACTTGAATAAAAACTTGGTTTAAACTCAGGAACTTCCCTGGCAGTCCAGTGGTTAAGACACTGTGCTACCACTGCAGGTGATACAGGTTTGATCCCTGGTTCAGATACTAAGATCCCGCATGCCACAAGAGGGGGCCAAAATTTTTTTTAAAAAAAGTAAACTCAACATTAGGATCTAACTCAGTATTAGGATNGGCAGTCCAGTGGTTAAGACACTGTGCTACCACTGCAGGTGATACAGGTTTGATCCCTGGTTCAGATACTAAGATCCCGCATGCCACAAGAGGGGGCCAAAATTTTTTTTAAAAAAAGTAAACTCAACATTAGGATCTAACTCAGTATTAGGATCTAATGTTCTGATGTATCTGATGTTCTATCAAATAGTATAAACTACAGACAGCCCGATAGGCCTGGCCAGAGATTCAGCCTGGGAGGCTGTCCAGTGTGCCATTTCTAGTACACGCATCACAGCTCCCAACTGCTCATTTCATCTTCTGCAATATGTGACAAAAATGGCCTTACATGTGGACATAACTTCATTTGTTTATGTATCCTTATGAAAGTAAAGAGAATTCTCTACTTCTGACAAGGTCAAACCTTCGTTTTCAAAGTCAGGAATTAATGAAGAAAATAAAAATGAAGCATTAGAAGTAGAAAATAAAGGGACCTCTGAAAGTAAAAGAAAAGNGTATCCTTATGAAAGTAAAGAGAATTCTCTACTTCTGACAAGGTCAAACCTTCGTTTTCAAAGTCAGGAATTAATGAAGAAAATAAAAATGAAGCATTAGAAGTAGAAAATAAAGGGACCTCTGAAAGTAAAAGAAAAGTTTTGACAAAACTTTACTTAATGAGATATAGCGTTTGTTTTGTTTTTCCCCTAATTCTTTTTTCAAAAAGGAGGAAATTCTCTATCTACCCTTGGAAGACAAAATTATTTTGTTTTATGTTTGTGATTTCTTAATGTTTGATATTCCTTATAAACATACAAACAATACACAACAAAAACTAAGGTTTACTTATTCAAACTTCACTTGCTGTGACTCCACTTGTTTAAAAAAAGAACCTTACTAAAGAAATAAAATCCTTTTTGATTTTTTAAAACAAGTTATTTTTTTTTCCTTATTCAAGGGAAAAGGTATAATTGTGCAGAGTTAGACTCCGGTGGTTTCCTACTTGAAGTAACATAAAATCTAATAGAGGACATACTTATAGCTAAACTTTGCATACATACATACAGGATGAAGAATGCTTGACAGACTAAAAAGATCAAGTAGTAAAGTTCCTATCCCTCCTGCCACCCAACTTCGTGGATACTTTAAAATTATTTACCACCTAAATGTACAAATGCAAATTTCATCCAAGGAATTCTGACATCTTTTGGTGAGGAATGTCTAGTATGGAAACTGGATGCTTTTTGATGGACGCAGCCTGGGGGTTACTTTCTGGAAATTTTAATTTGGAGAAGTCAGTCTCCAATCTATCTTAGGACTGTTTTTACTGTTTCTGTTCCCATGCACAAAATACTAACAGCTAACACTTAAGTGCAATTTATTGTGTTCCAGGCACTAAATCATTACATCTCTAAAAAGCTTTTGTACTAATTTTTCCCTTTTACATGGTGAAGAAATGAAACTAAGAAAGGTTAAGTAACTTGCCCCAGGTCACACAAGTATTAAGCAACAAAAGAGGGCTTCAGACTCAGGCAGTCTGATTCTGGAGCCTGTCCTCTTAATCACTAGACTTTAGTGCCTCCCATTTTTGGAAGAAAAACATTCAAGCTATCTCCCAATTGTTGAAACCTTAACCTGCCCCTCAACGCCTGTTACACTATTTAATTTCTTGTATTTTTAAACACATACAGTATGATCAGTACAGTGCCTGACACACAATTTAACACTCAATAAGCATTAGATATTAAGAATTACAAAGCACATAACTGCTATAAATGAAGTATAACCTTTAAAAATAGTGAATCACTATATTATTGTACACCAGTAACTTAAAAACACTGTATAGCTACTATACTTTTTTTTAAGTAAAAAAAATTACAGCTTACAAAACAGTAATTATAATTCTTTTCCTTTCTCCTTAAACTATTCATTTTCCTCTCCAATACTCACTGTCATTAAAGAAGATCTGATGTCAATCTGACCTCATTTTTCATGGTCAAGATTGAGACCGCTTAAGATCTTTCTCAATGTAGTTCAGTCTTATAGTTGAGGAGATCATTTTTTCCTACAGATCATTTTTTTTCCTACATTTAGTCAAACATCTTGTTTCAGAGGTTCTCCTCCCCTCCAGTTTAAACCTTATATCTCAACCTTTCCCAAGTCGCTGCAAAACAACTCCACTCACTTATCCTATTGTCTCAAACCTGTTTGATCATTCAACAAGCAATCGTTGCGCACCTACAAAGTGCTCCGCAATGTAAATTTTGTGATCAATAATCTGGGCTCTTCCAAGGGCTCAGTCTACTGGGGAATGAAAACGTGATCACTAATGACAACGACACAACCAAGTAAATGCTGTAATTCCGGCAGGTCCGAGGCTCTTGACCATGCCCGCAACAAGCCAGGAGGCTGGAAGGGGTAGCGGAAGGGAGACCAAGGCATTAGATGAAGGGGCCGGAGGATGAGCGAAAAACCTAACGATGGAAAGGGATGAATAAGGCGTCATCGTGGGTGGACTGAAGGGAGGGATGAAAACGCGCGCCAAGTCAGGGAGAGAGCGAAATNGCATTAGATGAAGGGGCCGGAGGATGAGCGAAAAACCTAACGATGGAAAGGGATGAATAAGGCGTCATCGTGGGTGGACTGAAGGGAGGGATGAAAACGCGCGCCAAGTCAGGGAGAGAGCGAAATGCGAATAGTCGGGTGCGGAATGAACGATAAATCGGACTCTAAAGGCTGGTGGGCTTGCGAAAGAAAGTGCGTTCGTCTCACTCACTTCTGCCGTAAGCTCTCCTCCCTCTCCTTGTCCAGGAGGCTAGGCCACGGCTTGTCGCTCCCGTAGGGGCGTGAGTAGCCGCCATAATAGGCGGACGAGGAGGCAGAAGCGAAAGGGGCGCCGCGCGGTGCGGAGGGCCGCTCTCGAGAGCGTGATCGCGAGCGCGAACGGTAGGACTGGTTTCGGGAGCCTTGGCTGGAGCCACTCAGCTGATGGCTGAGGCCATTCCGGTCCCCGGACCGAGAGCAAGAGCGCGAGCGAGAGCGGCGGCCGCGCGGGGAGCGAGAGGATTTGCTAGGCTTAGGGCTCTTCGAAGAACTGCGACGCTTCCCCCCGGAGCTCGAGGCCTCCCACTCCGGGCTGCGGGAGCCAGACACCGGAGCCATCGCTATTGCTGGGTCCCTGAATCCGTGGGTGAAGGGGGCGCTCGCGCGAGCCTGGGAAAATTCTCCTTTGCCTTGGCTCCCAGGACCGGCGGCCGTACCTCCGCCAGAACCCGAGGAAACCTTGGAAACAGTTCCGGGTACGTCGGCAAATTCCTTCCCCAGACCTAGGCGGGCCTACTGACTCAGGGACAGGATGTGTGTAGCCGTGTAAGGAAGCCGGTGGGGCAACAAGGTTCCCTTATCCTTCGGGTTCCGAATGAGGCTGCTCAATTCTAAGCTCTACATGTTCAGTTCAGTTCAGTCGCTCAGTCATGTCCGACTCTTTGCGACCCCACGAATCGCAGCACGCCAGGCCTCCCTGTCCATCACCAACTCCCGGAGTTCACTCAGACTCACGTCCATCGAGTCAGTGATGCCATCCAGCCATCTCATCCTCAGTCGTCCCCTTCTCCTCCTGCCCCCAATCCCTCCCAGCATCAGAGTCTTTTCCAGTGAGTCAACTCTTCGCATGAAGGGGCCAAAGTACTGGAGTTTCAGCTTTAGCATCATTCCTTCCAAAGAAATCCCAGGGCTGATCTCCTTTAGGATGGACTGGTTGGATCTCCTTGCAGTCCAAGGGACTCTCAAGAGTCTTCTCCAACACCACAGTTCAAAAGCATGAATTCTTCAGCACTCAGCCTTCTTCACAGTCCAACTCTCACATCCATACATGACCACAGGAAAAACCATAGCCTTGACTAGATGGACCTTAGTCGGCAAAGTAATGTCTCTGCTTTTGAATATACTATCTAGGTTGGT
>SJYV01037620.1:29579-65784 GCA_006410875.1 Neotragus pygmaeus | reverse complement strand
TACTCCTTTTCCTATTTGGAACCAGTCTGTTGTTCCATGTCCAGTTCTAACTGTTGTTTCCTGACCTGCATACAGATTTCTCAAGAGGCAGGTTAGGTGGTCTGGTATTCCCATCTCTCTCAGAATTTTCCACAGTTTATTGTGATCCACACAGTTAAAGGCTTTGGCATAGTCAATAAAGCAGAAATAGATGTTTTTCTGGAACTCTCTTGCTTTTTCGATGATCCAGCGGATGTTGGCAATTTGATCTCTGGTTCCTCTGCGTTTTCTAAAACCTCTACATGAGACTGTACTTTTTTCATCTTTGACTTGAAAGACCTAAAGGGAAGGACAACAGGCCACAGGACACGTGTCACTGAACAGCTGTATGAACAATAAGTACTGTATAACTAAGTAAGTAAATAAACAATTGTATGTCTATGTATGTATGCGTGTAAGTATAAGTTCCCAGGTGACGCTAGTGTTAAAGAATCCACCTGCCAGTGCAGGAGACATAAGAGACGTGGGTTCCATTCCTGGGTCAGGAAGATCCCCTGGAGGAGGGCATGGCAACCCACACCAGTATTCTTGCCTGGAGAATGCCATGGACAGAGGAACCTGGCATGCTACAGCGTATAGTGTCACAAAGAGTTGGAAACGACTGAAGTGACTTAGAAAGCACAAACACACACGCCGTTTTTTTATTTCCAGTTCCAAGCAAATTAAAGGGGATTTATCTAAATTGACAAAACGTGGTCCACTGGAAAAGGGACTGGCAAACCACTTCAGTATTCTTGCCTTGAGAACCCCATGAACAGTATGAAAAGGCAAAATGATAGGATACCAAAAGAGAAATTCCCCAGGTCATTGGTGCCCAATATGCTACTAGAGATCAGTGGAGAAATAACTCCAGAAAGAATGAAGAGACAGAGCCAAAGCAAAAACAGCACCCAGTTGTGGATGTGACTGGTGATGGAGGTAAAGTCAGATGCTGTAAAGAACAATATTGCATAGGAACCTGGAATGTTAGGCCCATGAATCAAGGTGATAGACTCCACATGGGGGTCTCACTGATAAGATGGCTTGTTGTGTTGACCTCACAAACAAATAATAAATCACAGTGATCCTTGAGACTGACCAAATTGCTCAAATGGCATCCTGTTAGCACACTGGTACCTATCTTCTCAAAGCTGGGAGACCACCAGATTCCAGACCTCTGGCTACATGACCATCCCTTCAGAGAATTTTCCATTGGTGGGGTATAAGAAGGACTCCATCAGAAAGGGAGGACACTGGTTCTCCTTAAGGGCCAGTCACCCTCTCTCTTCACTCTAATAAAATTTCCCTTTTCTTGCCTGACTCCCCGGCTCGCTCTCTTTTTCTCTGCACTCGCCTTACATTCTGGTGCCGAAACCCGGGAGGGAAGATCCAACGCAACTGGGTGGGCTCCTTTCATGAGCCTACCTCCGGTGGTCCCCTCCCTTGGACCTTACTGAGAGACTAAGGAATGGGACTTTCCACTTGCCTTGCTGAACTGACATCCACACACTGGCCCACATTGCATCCATTGGTTACAAGGGTGAGTGAAATCCCATTCTCTTGGATCCTGTGTCTCTCGCCTCATTTCCAAGTCCCAGCGCTAGGCGGGAGGATCCCCACAGCCCTCATGCCCTTGGCCTTGTGCCCCGTCTGACTTTGAAATAGGGAACACCCATTTCAAAGCAGACTATTATTACTCTCTGAGAAAGTCCTGAGTACGGGGGTGCCTTTTCTCTGGGACCTTTCTCCTCACTTTCTCTCGCCCTTGTCTAACCTCCCTATTCAGCTGTAATGGGAAATTCTTAATCCCAGCCCTCAAAATCTACTCCCCTAGGATGCCTTCTCTGAAACCTAAAAGCTTTGGGCTTCCAAGAGGCGATCAAACCAAAAAGACTTATTTACTATTCTAACACTGTCTGGCCACAATACAGACTTGATAACAGGTCCCAATTCTGCCTCCACAAAGGCAAGTGGTTAGAAATCCCTTATGTTCAGGTTTTCTTAGCTCTCCACTCTTGATCCTCTCTCTGTGAATCCTGTCCTACTTCTCATATACTCTTAGCCCACTCTGGGCCACATCCTCCTAATACAATGTCTCCTGATCCCTGTTCAGACTTTTCTTCTTCTTCCTTCAACCCTTCCGACCACAGCCCACCCCTAGCACTCTCAATCCCCTTGCAGCCGCTCCAGATCCAGTTCCACAACCTCCACCTTACGTCCCCTCCTCCCTCCCTCCTTCTCAAGCGCAGGCCTCCACCACAGCAGCCCCCAACCCTGCTCCCCAGCTTGTGTCTGAGATAAGCTCTGAGACCTCAACCCCAACCTCTACGCTGAGGGTCCCAAGGCTTTACCCCAACCTCCCTAGATCCCTTCCCATACTGGCCCCAAACAACTTTAAAACAGGAAACTTCACCACAGGACCCGACTCCTTCTCCTGATTCATTACTCCCTTTATGGGAAGTAGCTAGAGCAGAAGTCATTGTTTGGGTTCATGTCCCATTCTCCCTCACTGATCTATCTCAGATTGAAAAGTATCTTGGCTCCTTCTCCTCAGACCCTGATAACTGTCTAAAAGAATTAAAGTATCTTACCCAGTCTTATGACTTAACCTGGCATGATATTTACATCATACTTTCCTCCACTCTTCTCCCAGAAGAGAAGGAATGAGTATGGCAAGCCTCTCAGGCACATGCTGATGAGATACACTGGACAGAGGACACTAAGCCTGTAGGGGCAACGGCTGTCCCCCGAGATGATCCCAACTGGGATTATCAGGTAGGGAGACCTGGACAAGCAGCCCATAATCATATGATTGCCTGCCTCATTGTGGGTCTTCAAGAGGCGAGGCATAAAGCCGTCAACTTCGATAAGCTCCGGGAAATAACTCAAAGATTAGATGAAAACCCAGCACGATTTCTAGCCAGGTTAAAGGAAGTGCTACACAAACATACAAAATTAGAACCCACTTCAGCAGAGGGCACCATTGTCCTTAGCACCCATTTAATCTCCCAGTCATCCCCAGATATCCTAAAGAAACTAAAAAGTAGAAGGCCCTCAAATCCCTCAACGAGAGCTTTTAAATTTAGCCTTTAAAAATTTCAATAACCAGGAAGAACAGGCAAAAGTAGAGAAGGCCCAATGAGATAAGGCCAAATACCACCTTTTAGCCACTGCCCTACATGGCTCCAAGCTTCCATCAACCAACAAAGAAAGGAAGGCACCTGGGCCCTGCTTCAAATGTGGCAAAGAAGGCCACTGGGCCCACCTATGCCTAAAGCCAAGGCCCCCTCCAGGTCCATGTCCCAGCTGTGGCATAAAGGAACATTGGAAGGTGGACTGCCCAAATCCCCCTCCAGGGACCTGGACATCCCCTCCTAGTCCTGAGCAGGAGTCCTCCGACCCAGCTCTGCCCAGCCTCCTTGGACTTACTACTGAAGACTGAAGGTGCCCAGGGCCCCAGGCGCCAACTCTCATTACCTCTACGGAGCCCAAGGTACCTCTTACTGTGGCAGGTAGGCCCAGCTCCTTTCTCATTGACACAGGGACCACTTACATTGCTATGCCTGCCTAATCTGGAAAAACCAAGGTCTCTCAGGTCTCCGTTATGGGGGTTGATGGTTTAATATCTACACCATGAATAACTGAGCCTCTACCTTGCACACTTCAAGATACCCCATTATCCCATTCTTTTCTCATACTCCCAAAATGCCCCACTNTAATCTGGAAAAACCAAGGTCTCTCAGGTCTCCGTTATGGGGGTTGATGGTTTAATATCTACACCATGAATAACTGAGCCTCTACCTTGCACACTTCAAGATACCCCATTATCCCATTCTTTTCTCATACTCCCAAAATGCCCCACTCCTATTCCTGGGAGAGACCTTCTCTCAAAATTCAAAGCCTCTATTACTATCCCAAGTCCACTCTCTGATCTAGCCTGGCTACTGCTTCTTAACCCCACCTCCTCTTCCCCCACCCCATTGCCCTCCTCATCCATAAACACCATAGTTTGGGATACAGACCACTCATCTGTTGCCTCTCACCATGCTCCAATTAATATCCATCTCAATGACCACTCTAAATTCCCCAATCAACCACAATACTCCATCTCCTAAAAACATCAACAAGGTTTAAAGCCTATCGTCACTAAACTCCTACATCAGGGCCCCTTTACCCAACTCATTCTCCCTATAACACCCCTATCCTACCTGTCAAAAAGCCAAATGGCTCCTATTGCCTGGTCCATGACCTAAGACTTATCATTGCGGCTGTTCTCCCCATACACCCAGTAGTTCCAAATTCCTATACTCCTCTCTCTCATTCCCTCTTCCACTACCCACTTCACTGTTTTAGACCTCAAAGATGCCTTCTTTACCATTCCTTTACACCCAGACTCTCAAGACCTCTTCCTTTACCTGGACTGATCCAGACAATCATTCCTCCCAACAGCTGACATGGACAGTCCTCCCACAGGCTTTTGTGATAGCCCTCATTTCTTTGGCCAAGCTCGAGCATCAGACCTAATCTCTCTTGACCTTACTCCAAGTACTGTCTTCCAATATGTGGATGATCTCCTCCTTTGTAGTCCTTTGCTTACATATTCTCAACAACACACTATACAATTCCTTAATTTTCTAGCTGATCGAGGCTATCAAGTATCTCCCATCGAGGTTCAGCTCTCTCTTCCTAGAGTCACCTATCTCAGAGTCCTTTTAACACCAACAAAAAGATATATTACTACCAATAGAAAGTCCCTTATATCCACCCTACCACTCCCTACATCAGAAACAGAGATCCAGTCCTTCTTGGGGTTAGCTGGATATCCATGCCTCTGGATTCCTAATTTGGCCCTCTTGGCACAACCCCTATATCAAGCCGAGGAGATCTTTCAGAACCCCTAGAGTTAAAATCAAATATACGTTCAGCCTTTAACAACCTTAAGCAAGCCATTCTCTCAGCCCCAGCTCTAACACTTCCTGACCTTTCTCGCCCCTTTATACTCTACACTACTGAGCGAAACAAAATTGCCCTAGAAGTTTTGGGACAAAACCAGGGCCCTCCTTCACTCCTGTTGCTCATCTGTCAACCACAATTCAAGGATGGCTAACCTGCCTACATGCTCTGGCAGCAGCTGCACTTCTTGCTCAGGGAAGTAAAAAACTTACTTTTGGAGAACCCGCTGTCATTCGTTCACCAGATGACTTTAAGGACTTACTTTCTCACAAATCCATGAACCTTCTATCTCCTTCAGGCATGCAGCTAATTCATGTCACCCTTCTCGAATATCCTGAGTTTTCCTTTGAACGCTGTCCTACTCTAAACCCTGCCACACCTATCCCTAATTCTTCTGAGCCCCCTATTCATACTTGCAAAGCAGCATTAGAAGACCTGATGCCCCATTTTCCCCCCATTTCCTCAACCCCTTTAAATAGCCCTGACTTTACTTGGTATATTGATGGCAGCTCCTCTATGACATCAAAAGGAAAAAAAGTAGCTGGATATGCAATTGTCTCTGATACCGAAATTATTGAATCCCAACCTCTCCCCTGAGGAACCCCTTCCCAAAAGGCAGAACTTATTGCACTAACTAGACCTCTTACCCTTGCAGCTAACAAGAGAGCAAATATATACACTGACTCTAAATACACTTTCCCCATCATACACTCACATGCGGCCATTTGGAGGGAACGAGGGCTCCTATCTACTGAAGCCTCTCCCATAACTAATGCCCTGCTTATACTCCAACTTTTTTTTTTTTGATTTATTGTTTTTATTGACAAGGTTTATAGGAACAAATTAAGTATTTAAAACCAAAGGCCAGTTCTCAAGTCTCATTTNAATCAGCAAACTAAGACTGGAATGGGTGAATTTAACTCAGATGACCATCATATCTACTACTGTGGGCAGGAATCCCTTGGAAGAAATGGAGTAGCCATCCTAGTCAACAAAAGAGTCCGAAATGCAGTACTTGGATGCAATGTCAAAAACGACAGAATGATCTCTGTTCGTTTCGAAGGGAAACCATTCAACATCACGGCAATCCAAGTTTATGCTCCAATCAGTAATGCTGAAGAAGCTGAAGTTGAACGGTTCTATGAAGACCTACAAGACCTTTTAGAACTAACACCCCCAAAAGATGTCCTTTTCATTATAGGGGACTGGAATGCAAAAGTAGGAAGTCAAGTGATACCTGGAGTAACAGGCAAATTTGGCCTTCGAGTACAAAATGAAGCAGGGCAAAGGCTAATAGAGTTTTGCCAAGAGAATACACTGGTCATAGCAAACACCCTCTTCCAACAACACAAGAGAAGACTCTACACATGGACATCACCAGATGGTCAACACTGAAATCAGATTGATTATATTCTTTGCAGCCAAAGATGGAGAAGTTCTATATAGTCTGCAAAAACAAGACTGGGAGCTGACTGTGGCTCAGATCATGAATTCCTTATTGCCAAATTCAGACTGAAATTTAAGAAAGTGGGCAAAACCACTAGACCATTCAGATAATGGTGACCTTCTTCAAAAGATCCCATGCATGTACTGCTACGCTCAGTGCCCCCAACCTTGCAGCAGGCCGCCATTGACCCATGCCTCCACTTGAGACTCCCGGACACAAACAGGCAAGTCTGGATCACTCTTGTGAGGTCACTGCTCCTTTCTCCTGGGTCCTGGTGCACAAGGTTCTGTTTGTGCCCTCCAAGAGTCTATTTCCCAGTCCTGTGTAAGTTCTGGCAGCTCTATGGTGGGGTTAATGGTGACCTCCTCCAAGAGGACTTATGTTATACCCAAGTCTGCTGTACACAGAGCCCCTGTCCCTGTGGCAGAAAAACAAATATCAATAAGTAAAACAAAAATAGATGTATTGGTTACTAATTGGACTGGGATTTCCCCTACTTACCTTATTCACAATAGGACTTTATTCTATGTCTCCCCCTGAGTGGACTATCATTCTAAAGCTTTCCCTCTGTTTTACCTACTTCTCCATAGTTCTTGTTTTTTTGGGCATGGCCCTCCTCTACTGTGATCAGCCTAGATGAATTCATTATCCACTTTCCTTCACATAGTAACACAAGCCCTTACCTTTCCTGGAAACACCACTGTTACTGATCTCCCCTTATTCCTTGACTTTTTAATTGATCTTTGGCTCCAGGGAGATTTCATAGCGTTCACACCTACCCAAATTGATTTATACACCTGGATTCTTATTTTTATCATTTTTTCGCCTTAGATATGAGACACCACTTCATGATTTTACCCTTACTCCCTCTTCTTTTACAGTTCAAACTTCACATTAATACCCTATCTATAACTCACCATGCCCCAAACCTTGCCTGCTGCTGCTGCTAAGTCGCTTCAGTCGTGTCTGACTCTTTGACCCCATAGATAGCAGCGCACCAGGCTCCTCCGTCCCTGGGATTCTCCAGGCAAGAATACTGGAGTGGGTTGCCAATTCCTTCTCCAATGTATGCATGCATGCTAAGTCGCTTCAGTCATGTCTGACTCTATGCGACCCTATGGATATCAGCCCACCAGGCTCTTCTGTCCACAGGATTCTCTAGGCAACAATATTGGAGTGGGTTGCCATTTCCTTCTCCAAAACCTTGTCTACCTATTCATAACTTTAAATCTGACCCATTGTTTGCTCAACACCTCAAACCCAACCCTGCCCAGGCCAATTAAGTAACACATTTCATATCAAAGGCATTGCTTTTAATAAGAAGAATTGATGCTTTGGACTGTGGTGTTGGAGAAGACTCTTGAGAGTCCGTTGGACTGCAAGGAGATAAAACCAGTCAATCCTAAAGGAAATCAGTTCTGAATATTCATTGGAAGGACTGATGCTGAAGCTGAAACTCCAATACTTTGGCCACCTGATGCGAAGAACTGACTCATTGGAAAAGACCCTGTTGCTAGGAAAGATTGAAGGTGGGAGAAGGGGATGACAGAGGATGAGATGGTTGGATGGCATCACCAACTCGATGGACATGAGTTTGAGCAAGCTCTGGGAGTTGGTGATGGACAGGACACCTGGCATGCTGCAGTCCACGGGGTTGCAAAGAGTCACACATGATTGAGCAACAGAACTGATCTGAATTTGAAAGTGCCACACTATTTTGATTATAGTAGATTTATAGTGAGTCTTGAAGTTGGATAGTGTCAGTCTTCTGGCTTTGTTCTTCTTCAGTATTAATTTGGCCATTCTGGGTCTTCTGCCTTTACATATAAATTTTAGGATCAGTTTGTCAATTTCTTCAAGGTAACTTGCTGGACTTTTGATTGAGATTGTGTTCAATCTATAGCTCAAGTTGGGAAGAACTTACTTCTTAACATATCAAGTCTTCCTATCCGTAAACATAGAATATCTCTTCATTTATTCAGATCTATTTTTGACTTCTTACATCAGAGTTTTATAGTTTTATGCATATAGATATTGAGATATTGCATATATTTTCTTAGGTTTATACACAAGTATCTCAATTTTGAGGTGCTAATATAAATGGTGTGTAGGGTTTTGTTTTTAAGGTTAAGTTTCTGAAAATATATATATTTATTTTTATTTATTTGTCTTCGATGGGTCTCAGACATGGCATGCAGAATCTTTAGTTGCTGCATGTGGGATCTAGTTCCCTGACCAGGGGTTGAACCCAGGCCCCCTGCATTGGGAACACAGAGTCTCAGCCACTGGACTACGAGGGGAGTCCCATACCTTTTAAATTGTCTACAGTTCTTGAATATTCTTTTCTGTTTTTTAAAAATTCTTTTTTCTCTTTGCTTATTATTTTGGGATATTTCCATTATCATATTGGGATGTTTCTATTGTTTTATCTTTTACCTCACTAATTTTTACCTGCCTCATCCAGTCTTTTGATAAACCCATCAAAGATATTTTTAATTTCTGTCACAGTGTTTTTGATTTCTAGCTTTTCCTTTTGATTCTTTCTTAGAGCTTTTATCTCCAGCTTACATTACTCATCTGTTCTTGTATCTTGTCCACTTTTTTTCATTACAACCCTTAGCATATTAATCATAGTTATTTTAAGTTCTATATTCAATAATTACAAAAATCTTTGCCATATTTTAGTCTGGCTCTGATGCCTGCTTTCTCTCTTTTGAATGTTTCTTTTTATTTTTAGTATGCCTTGTAAATTTTTATTGAAAGCCAATCATGATGTATTGGATAAAAGAACTGAAGTAGATATTTTTTTCTTGTGAGGTTTTTTTGTGTGTTTATCTGGTAAGGAATTAGGCTGTGTTTACTGTTAGTGGTAGGTGTCAGAGGCTAAAATTTCCACTAGCATCCTTATTCATCTCCCCTGTCATCTTTGAGTTTCCTTAGAGGCTTCTTCTTTAAAAAAAAAAAAATTATTTATTTACTATTTGGCTGTGGTGGGATCTTTGATGGATCATGGGGGATCTTTTTATTGTGGTGCTTGGGCTCAATAGTTGTGGCACTCAGGCTTAGCTGCTTTGAGACATGGGGGATCTTAGTTCCCTGACCAGGGATCAAATCTGCATCCCCTGCTTTGCAAGGTGGATTCTTAACCACTGGACCACTGGGGAAGTCCCTAGAGGGCTTCTTCTTAAACAGAGTCAGAGCTTGCAGTTCTTTCAGCTGTAATCCACTTTTATTATACAGGAGCACTATTGATGTGGTGGTAAGCCTGGGGGCAGGGGAAGCAGTCTGTACTCCTATGATTGGATCTCAGTCTTTTAGTGAGCCTGTATCCCTGAACTGTGACCTTTACAAGTGCCTCTCAACTTTCGCACCCTTCCCTTTAGCAGAGACAAGAAGGCTAGAAGGAGCTTACTTGTCTCCTGGTCAGCTCAGCTTTAGCAAAACCCAAGGATCTAACAGAAGCAGAAGAGATTAAGAAGAGGTGGCAAGAATGCGAAGAAGAACTAGGCAAAAAAGATGTTAATGACCCAGATAAACCACAATGGTGTGGTCATTCACATACAGCCAGACATCCTGTAATGTGAAGTCAAGTATGCTTTAGGAAGCATTACTACAAACAGAGCTAGGTGATGGAATTCCAGCTGAGCTATTTCACATCCTAAAAGTCAATGCTATTAAAGTGCTGCACTCAATCTTTCAGCTGAAAATCCTACAAGCTAAGCTTTTGCAGTGTACTTCCAGATGTACAAGTTGAATTTAGAAAAGGCAGAAAAATGAGAGATCAAATTGCCAACATTCAATGGATCATAGAAACAGCAAGGAGATTCCAGAAAAACATCTACTTTTGCTTCCCTGGTGGCTCAGATGGTAAAGAGTCTGCCTGCAGTGTGGGAGACCTGGCTTCAATCCCTGGGTCGGGAAGATTCCTTGGAGAAGGAAATGGCAAACCACTCCAGTATTCTTGCCTGGAAAATCCCATGAACAGAAGAGCCTGGCAGTCTACAGCCCACGGGGTGCCAAAGAGTTGGACATGACTGACTGACTTCACTTTCACTGCTTCAGTGATCACACTAAAGACTTTGACTGGGTGGATCATAACAAACTGTGGAAAATTCTTATAGATGGGAAGACCAGATCACCTTACTTGTCTCCTGAGAAACCTGTATGGAGGTCAAGAAGCAACAGTTAGAATTGGACATGGAACACCTGACTCGTTCAAAATTGTGAAAGGAGTATGTCAAGGCTGTATATTGTCACTGTGCTTATTTAACTTATATGCAGAGTACATCATGTAAAATGCCGAGCTGGATGAATCGCAAACTGGAATCAAGGATGCTGGGAGAAATGTCAACAACCTCAGATATGCAGGGGCTTCCCTGGTGGCTCAGACAGTAAAGAATTTGCCTGCAATGTGGAAGACCTGGGTTTGATCCCTGGTTTGGGAAGATTCCCTGGAGGAAGGCATGGCAACTCACTCTGGTATTCTTGCCTGGACAATCTCCATGAACAGAGGAGCCTGGTGGGTTACAGTCCTTGTAGTTGCAAAGAGTTGGACACGACTGAGGGACTACACACAGATATGCGGATGACACCACCCTTATGGCAGAAAGTGAAGAGGAACTAAAGAGCCTCTTGATGAAAGTGAAAGAGGAGAGTGAAAAAGTTGGCTTAAAACTCAACGTTCAGAAAACTAAGATCATGGCATCCGGTCCCATGACTTCATGGCAAATAGATGGGGAAACAATGGAAGCAGTGACACAGTTTATTTTCTTTGGCTCCAAAATTACTGCAGATGGTCACTACAGCCATGAAAGATGCTTGCTCCTTGAAAGGAAACCTATGACAAACCTAGACAGCATATTAAAAAGCAATGAGATCACTTTGCCAACAAAAGTCTGTATAGTCTCAAAACTATGGTTGTTACAGTAGTCATGTACAGATGTGAGAGTTGGACCATAAAGAAGTCTGAACACCAAAGAATTAATGCTTTCGAATTGTGGTGCTGGAGAAGACTCTTGAGAGCTCCTTGGACTGCAAGGAGATCAAACCAGTCAATTCTAAAGGAAATCAGTCCTGAATATTCATTGGAAGGATTAATGCTAAAGCTGAGACTTCAATACTTTGGCCACATGATGCGAAGAACTGACTCAATGGAAAAGACCCTGATGCTGGGAAAGATTGAAGGCAGGAGGAGAAGGGGAGGACAGAAGATGAGATGGTTGGATGGCATCACCGACTTAATGGACATGAGTTTGAGCAAGGTCTAGGAGTTGGTGATGGACAGGGAAGCCTGGCATGCTGCAGTCCATGTGGTTGCAAAGAGTCAAACACGACTGAGTGACTGAACTGAACTGAGGCAATGGAGAAAAAAAAGAAAAAAGAGCTCTGGGGACTTCCCTGGTGGTCCAGTGGCTAAGACTCCTCACTCCCAATGCAGGGGGCCCCAGGTTCAACCCGTTTGAGGAACTAGAGTCCACATGCCACAACTAAAGATTCCCTCATGCCGCAACTAAGATCAAAGATCCTGCATGCCACAACCAAGACCTGAGGCAGTCAAATAAATAAAAAGAGCTCTGTTGCTTGACCTTGTGATGAATGCTGTGGAAGGAGATGTAAGGAACTCACACGCACATGAACCTGCGTCCTGTTTCTCTTTTCTCTTCTTGTACCCTTCTGACTGCTATCCAGAGGCAGTGCCGAGCTGCCAGCCTGCCTAAATACCCAGCTCCCTAACCCAGATCAGTAGCTCTGGGCCCAGCTGTTAACATAGATTTCTTTTTCCTCTGGAGCTTCCTTTTCCATTTACTATGAAAACACATCCTTTGTTTCATCCTTTGTGTCTTTTGTTCAAGGGAGAGGTAGACAGAGACTTACTTTTCTTTGGATCTTACCTATCTCATTTTCCCCCCTAGATCAAGATTCTTGGGCCTGAAATAGGAGGAGGTTATGCTAAAGAAGCTGCAGTTCTCATAACAGCTCTAATTTTGTCTGGGGCCTGTGCTTCAAACAGTCTAGGCAAATCAGTTATGTATCCATGTCTGAATGCCACCATGTCAGTGTCTGGTGTCCCTTGATTTTGAAAGCGAGAGTATATGTAAGAGGTGTGTTTTGTAGGTCTAGAGTCTAAAATATTGGTATGTTGGGGCTTCCCTGGTGGCTCAGTGGTAAAGAATCTGCCTGCCAATGCAGGGGACATGAAGATCCCACATGCCATGTGCCACAACTATTGAGCCTGTGCTCTAGAGCCCAAGAGCCTTCAGGCCTTAGAGCCTGTGCTCCGCAACAAGAGAAGCCACCGCAGAGAAGCCCGTGCATTACAACTAGAGAGTAGCCCCAACTCCTCGCAACTAGAGAAAGCCCTGCACGGCAATGAAGACCCAGCACAGCCAAAAATACATTTATAAATTAAATTTTAAAATGATAAAAGATTGGCATGTAAATATTAGACATTTACCTGCAGACCTACCCTTTGTGTGGTGATGGTGGGGGGTGGGTATGTGGATAGAGCTCATTGCAGTTGAATGTTATGTTTACACTATCGCACCAAATGTCCCTGCCCCATAGCTTCATGCTGATATCTGAGAAGGAGCAAGTGTGACACTGATCAAGACAAACCATAAATTATCAATTTCAAAATGAATATTAATTCCCTAGTGATAGTTTCGGGGCACTGGTTCCGTGCTAAAGAATCCACCTGCCAAGGCAGGAGACTCAGGTTCGATCCCTGGGTTGGGAAGATCCCCTGGAGAAGGGAAATGGCAACCCACTCCAGTCTTCCTGTCTGGGAAACCTCGGACAGAGGAAGGAGCTTGGGGGTACAGTCCACGGGGTTGCAAGAGAGCCAGACACAACTTAGCAACTAAACAACAATCACAGTTTCCATGCTGTTATATTAATATTACTTTCCGAAAAAAGCTAATTCAGCAGAAGCTCAGGGTTGGCTCTTGCTCATGCATCGTGCTGCTGGTTGGCAGACTTGGCTTTGCAAGGAGATTGTGAAAAATGAGGGCTGTTGTAGTGGAAGCACACTCGGGCTTTTGTGAGGAGGGTACAAATTGCATCTTCTCAGGACCCGAAACTGTGGACACCAGGAGGCCGAATGCTTCTGCAAAGGGAGGTTGATTACTTTTCTTAGAGGTAAAATGACTCAGTGATCAAGCTTTGGTGGGAGCTTTGAGTGGGGCACTGGTCATACTGGATGATACAAGGCCCAGCAGACAGCATGGCCACCGAGAGGTTGGCCTTCTCTGGGATGAACTCTGTGCTTTCGTGGGCTGGCCACTCCACTCCTCTGGACCTGTGTCTCCAATCTGTAAAATGAAGGGTGTGAACTGATGACCCTTGCAGTGTGGAGACCACCAGGGTTTCTTCCTTTAAGCTGGGTACAGAAGACAAAGGCACTTTGCTTGGAAGAGCCACAGGATCCAATGGGACTGGTTCTCTGTGACTGATTATTACTGAAGGGCTCTGGGAATATTTGTCTCACTTGTCAAATGAAGATATCTTTTTGTTTTAAATTTCTTATTTTATATTGGAGTATAGTTGATTAACAATGTTGTGATAGTTTCAGGTGTACAGCAAAATGAANACAGAGGCTGGGCCTCAGGGTGCACTCCCCTCCTCTCTGTGCAGAAGGCCCACATCACACACAACCACGGTGCTGATGTCTGACACACAGCCACAAGCTGTCTCTTATACACATCTATGTTGTGATAGTTTCAGGTGTACAGCAAAATGAATCAGTTATACCCGAAATGAAGAAATCTCGTGTGAGGGTTACACAAAGGAAAATGAGAATATGCTTTTTGAGAAAAATGACCTGGCTGATACAGGGCAACTAAGCCTGTGTGCCACAAGTACTGAGCTCACAAGACGCAACTACTGAAGCCCATGAGCTCTAGACCCTGTGCTCCCCAACAAGAGAAGCCACCACAGTGAGAAACCTGCACACCACGACCAGAGAGCAGCCCCCACTTGACACCACTAGAGCAAAGCTCACGTAGCAGTGAAGACCCAGCAGAGCCAAAGAAATAAAATTATTAAAAAATTTCTCTTAAAAACAACCTGGCTTTTATTCATGTTGATGTATGACAGAAACCAAACCAATACTATAAAACAGTCATCAATCAATTAAAAATAAATAAATATTAAAAAAGAAAAAGAAAGCAACGTGGTTGAGGCAAGGACACTTGCCTCACTGGGACACCCTAGTGCTTTGGTTTAACAGAAGGAAGAGTAAGGAAAGTCTCCAGTGAATCCCAAAGTGAAAGTAATGTCCGGCAGCGTTCTTAGGATGAAGGTTACGTAATGAGGGTTATGTTGTCATAGTAACTGACTCCTGAGGTGTCCACTCAAGGTTTTCAAAACCCCAGTCCATGTCGTGGGCTACACGAAGTCAAATGAGACCAACTTGGGCTTACCAGTCCGGAAATCCTGTGAAGAACTCTATTTCAGCTCCACTTCCAGGATTCCAACATTTCCTACAAGGATCACGTCAGCACCAAATGATCGCCTGGTAAGACAGTACTTCCGGGTATGTGCTCAGTTGTTCAGTAGCGTGTGACTCTTTGTGACCTCATGGACTGTAGCCCACCAGGCTCCTCTGTCCATGGGATTCTCCAGGCCAGAATACTAGAATGAGTTGCTATTTCCTTCTCCAGGGGATCTTCCCCACCCAGAGATTGAACCCGCATCTCTTGCGTTGGCAGGTGGATTCTTTACCACTGAGCCACCTGGGAAGCCAGGATGCCCAGGGAGGATACAACCCTTAATCTGTTCTTTGCTGGTGTGTCACTCAGTTTGGTTTAGAACAGTTTATGTGCTCAGAGCTGCCCAATTATAAGCCTAACACCCCATGATCAGAACTCAAGTAAGTATACTTCTAGTCTTAAAAAAAATAACACCTCAGAACAAACTCCATTCCCCTTCTTTGTATACATTTAAGGTAACTCTACTTAAAAATTCACTTTTCACAGCTGTGTCAAAGGAGACGTATTATTGGATGTGAAACAACTTTAGAAGCTTTAGAAAGCAAGATATAAAGTGTTGTTGGTTTTTTTTTTTTTTTTAGTAATTTTTAGATTATTGTAAGATGCTGAAACCACTCCTGTCTTTCTGAGATTGTTTATAGCTTTTCAGCCAAAAGTAACCTCAAGAAAGACCATTGATCTTGAGTAAACCTATTTGATGGCAGCCAGTGTTAAAGACCAGAGAGGGCAATGGCACCTCACTCCAGTACTCTTGCCTGGCAAATGCCATGGATGGAGGAGCCTGGTGGGCTGCAGTCCATGGGGTTGCTAGGAGTCGGACACGACTGAGCGACTTCACTTTCACTTTTCACCTTCATGCATTGGAGAAGGCAATGGCAACCCACTCCAGTACTCTTGCCTGGAGAATCCCAGGGAAGGGGGAGCCTGGTGGGCTGCTGTCTATGGGGTTGCACAGAGTCGGACATGACTGAAGTGACGCAGCAGCAGCAGCAGTGTTAAAGACTGTTTTAACAAATCAGTGTTAATTTCCTTATATTAAAAGAATTAATTTATTTACCTTTGTGGTATTTGAAGTACACATTAAGAGAAATGCTTTTTTGTAGTACTCATTTTAAAAGACCTGTCCATTTTAGACCTTAGACTGAAGGGAAATTACTCTCTGTAGCAATGTTTTGGATATTTCCTCTGCTTCATCTCGCCATCCTGCCTTAATTCTTCTGGAACCAAGAAGTAGAGATGCATTAAAAATAGTATATTTGTCTTTTTAAAACCCGTCAGTTATGGAGAAGGGTATCGGCTATTCTTCCAGGTAGTCTGAGTCTTTGCAAGTGTGTCAGACTAGGTATGTGTGTTAACTGCAAGATCTGTGCTGAAAACTGTCTGACTTCCGGTCTCTGTATGGCAAAGCCACCTGCTCAGCTGTCCACAAAGACCAGCTGGGTTCAGAATTTGGTCTGATAGTGTCCGGTGGCTTTTGTTTGTGCAAAACAAAAGCCAAATGGAGTTTGTTCTGAGGCTGTAGTCGTATTTTTGAAGTTTGAGGAATCTGATGTTTAAAAAGAAGGTCAGGGGTCAATACTCAGAAATGAGAAATTTTGCTTTCAAAAACATCTGGTGAGGATGGCAACATGCGCACACTGGGGCCCAGTTGTTCCTCTCTCCCAACAGAGGCTGGGCCTCAGGGTGCACTCCCCTCCTCTCTGTGCAGAAGGCCCACATCACACACAACCACGGTGCTGATGTCTGACACACAGCCACAAGTGCAAAGGGAGAGAAGAGAGGAGTGAAAGTAGTGTAAGCACAGCCTAAAGCACATGCTTTCCCCCAAAAAACAGAGCCTCTCTTTCCACTGGGAGCATCCAAGCTGTGAAACTGGTCTGGGATGAACCCTTGTGAGAGGAAATTCCAATGTAATCACGGCACTTTATCTCAGCGATCACTTCACAGTAGGACCTCAGTGTTCACAATTAAACACATTTAACAGAAATCACCTTAAAGAATCGATGCTTTTGAACTGTGGTGTTGGAGAAGACTCTTGAGAGTCCCTTGGACTGCAAGGAGATCAAACCAGTCAATCCTAAAAGAAATCAGTCCTGAGGATGAGATGGTTGTATGGCAACACTGACTCGATGGACGTGAGTTTGAGCAAGCTCTGAGAGCTGGTGATGGACAGGGAAGCCTGGCATGCTGCAGTCCACGGGGTCGCAGAGTCAGACATGACTGAGCAACTAAACTGAACTGAACTGAACATTAAAGAAGCCTTGCACTGCTCTGAGCCAAGGTGGTACTGAGAACTTACTGCTTTTTAAAAAGTGGGCCTGAGGACGCTACTCGGGAAGCTGCTCTTCTTGCTTTGCACAGCACTAAACCAAAATAATCCATTTTGGTGTTGAATTAGCAGGAATCAAGGTTCTCTCAAGGAATATAGTACATTTGAAGGTGTGATTGCTTTTGAGGAAGCTGCAATATGCCTCACTGTCCTTATGGGGTCTCCTCTGTGTTGCCTTTGAAGCAGCAGAACCCGTGTGGCAGGACTCCGATTCCCCCGTCTTCTCCCCAGAGGACAGTGAACAGAATTTGGAGCATGCGGGATGAATGCTCGGCTGCCACCTTCCCATGAATCCCTGTAATGTAGCCTGTTAGGAAGCTTCCCTTGTGTCCAGCATTGGGTTGAATGTTTAAATTACCATGGGTGGTTCTCTACTCTGCCTGGAAATACACTGTTCTCTCACTGGGGACTCATCCCACCCCATCTTGCATGTGCATGCAATACCAAAGGGTGAGGGTGAGGATGGGATAATGGAAGGTGGAGGAAAAAAAAAGTATGTCAGTATAAACATATCTTGGGTACTTGGAAAACTTTTATCATGCACACAGGCCCACTGCAAATGACTGGGGAATGGCACCTCCTGATAGAAGGCCTCCTTGCCATTCCATGTGAATGACATTCACACTTAACCCCATTTGACACACAAAAACAAAGAGGCTGAGAATTCACCTCTTTATTGAAAAATACAAAAATGTGCCCTACCTTAAAAGAGGGGCACTGACTTTTTGCATTTATTCGACTCATTTAACAGGCATTTGGTGAAGTGGTCTTGGTACTGTGCTGTGCATAATGGGAACCTGGCAGAAAAATACTTCAGAAAAACTGTCATAGAGACCATATCTTAGTCATGACGGACTACAGCATGGTTGCAGGTGACAGGGGATGATTCTGGGCCAACTTCGGCCTGGCCAGAGGGATGCAAGGGCAGAGGAGGCATGGATGGCACAGGCTGCCTGCATGACAGTGGCTCCAGAAGAAACCTTCTCCAATCAGGCTCCAGAACAAGGATGGGATTACAGGGCCCATCCGAGATTATGCCCACAAGGGGCCCGGCGAGGGAGGCATATTTCTGAACATTAGTGCCCTCTGACGTCTCCTCCCCTTGACCCGCATATGCTTAAACCAAACCTTCAATTAGAGAGGAAAATAGGGATTGGTTTACTATATTGAGCAATTTATGTCATAGTAACCACTCCCCCCCACACACAACATGTCACTTTTTTTCTTCTTTTATAATTGAGTTTTTTATTGGTTGTTTTGAGGGTCACTACACAGACATTTCAGTTAGTACACAATTCTTCACATACATACCAGAAATTGAAAAAAATCATGTAATTGTGATTCTTAACAGTTACTCCAGTGACTTTCCAGCTTAAAATTTGGAGCAAATTTTCCTTAACAGGATATCAAGTACCAATTATCTTCAAATATTGATATTCTGTTACATCATACGTCTCACTGATTCACAATTTAATATCATATACACTACATACTCAAACTGTCAATCGTTCACAGCACATTAACCAAGTTACTGGGCAACCTGAACTACCATGACCAAAGATATTATAGAGGGCACAAAATTCTGACCAGGAAAGCCAAGATCAAGGAGTAGTTTGCTGTAGGAAATAATTCTACCAAAACAATATGGGAAGAGAAGTAATTCAAAGTTTTCAAGACATTAAATGCACAACTGACTCCAAACTGCCATTTAGAATGCTTTTGTATTATAGGATATGAAAGCTACCCCCATGTATGGAATGTTAAGCTGACACCCAAGACAATCAAAGCCTCCCATATCCAATATTCCACTATTTTCTGGTTGTACCAAAAAATAAACAGTGAGCAAATGTCATGTAAGGATGTGAGAGTTGGACTATAAAGAAAGCTGAGCGCCAAAGAATTGATGGTTTTGAACTGTAGTGTTGGAGAAGACTCTTGAGAGTCCCTTGGACTGCAGGGAGATCCAGCCAGTCCATCCTAAAGATCAGTCCTGGGTGTTCATTGGAAGGACTAATGTTGAAGCTGAAACTCCAATACTTTGGCCACCTGATGAGAAGAGCTGACTCATTGGAAAAGACTTTGTTGCTGGGAAAGATTGAGGGCAGGAGGAGAAGGGGATGACAGAGGATGAGATGGTTGGATGGCATCGCTGACTCAATGGACATGGGTTTGTGTGAACTCCGAGAGTTGGTGATGGACAGGGAGGCCTGGCATGCTGCAGTTCACGGAGTCGCAAAGAGTTGGACATGACTGAGCAACTGAACTGAACTGACAGAAATGATTTCATCTCTTTAAAAAAAAGCATTTACACTTTAAAAATGGGATGAGGTGAGATTTCTTCCTTTTAAAAAATGTTTCAGAGCTACTAAAAAACTTGCATTTACAAAATAGTTGATAAAAATATTCCTCTGGATTGTATAAGAAGGGACCACTGACCAGACTGGGTGTGCCATGTTAATCAGACTTGGCTTCTTTTTGTTCTGCTTCATCAGAGGTTGGGCTTTCCTCAATTTTAGTCTCTCCATTTTCTGCAGGTAAGTCTTTTGGTTGGCCACTTCCACCTATTTTCCCTTTGCTCCTCTTTTCCCTTTTGTTTGCATTTTTTTTTGTCTGAAGATTTATCCTTTCCCTCAGCCTTTTTTGGCTTCCACTTTTGCAGGAGCCGGTTTAGCTGACAACCTCGCCAGTCTCCTCTGGGGCTCCTCCTTCGCTGCCCCCTCTGCGGAGCTGACCTACCTCTTGGGCACCATGGCGGCGGGGCAGGCGAGAGCTGGGAGCCTGAGGGCTGCGGCGTGCCAAGAGCCTTCATGAGGCCGAGTAGCCTGACTGCTGCCACTCTTCCCAATGCCCACTAGGAGAAGCTGTTTCTTTATTGATAAAATATCTTAGGAAAGTTTCCGCCACAGCCCCGTTCCCTTCAGTTTACCCTTAGTGAGTGCTAAGTGCCAAGCTTCCCGATAACCAGATATCTTTTGGCTTTCATTTTTGCTTCCACTTTTGCCTTCCACTTTTTCGTCCCACTCTGAGCACTTGTTAGTGGTTTTTCCAGTTCTTAGATGCTAGTCCAGCTGATGGATTGCACCCAGTCCCTTCTGTTAATGCTATGTCTGGTACAGGGTGGAGAAGTGTATCTTGACAGTGGATCCTCAGTGGTCCAACTGCCTCTACCCGCTACCTTCCAGGGATAGAGTCACTCTGGGTGGGGGGAAGCTGAGTATACTAAAAGTTCCTTTCACTTGTAAAAGAATGAAACTAGAACACTTTCTAACACCATACACGAAAATAAACTCACAATGGATTAAAGATTTAAATGTAAGACCAGAAACTATAAAACTCCTAGAGGAGAACATAGGCAAAACACTCTCCCACATAAATCACAGCAGGATTCTCTATGACCCACCTTCCAGAGTAATGGAAATAAAAGCAAAAATAAGCAAATGGGACCTAATTAAACTTAAAAGCTTTTGCACAATGAAGGAAACTATAAGCAAGGTGACAAGACAGCCTTCAGAATGGGAGAAAATGATAGCAAATGAAACAACTGACAAAGAATTAATCTCAAAAATATACAAGCAGCTCCTGCAGCTCAATTCCAGAAAAATAAATGACCCAATCAATAAATGGGCCAAAGAACTAAAAAGACATTTCTCTGAAGAAGACATACAGATGGCTAACAAACACATGAGAAGATGCTCATCATCACTCATTATCAGAGAAATGCAAATCAAAACCACAATGAGGTACCGTTTCACGCCAGTCAGAATGGCTGCGATCCTATAGTCTACAAGCAATAAATGCTGGAGAGGGTGTGNTAAAAAAAAAAAAAAAACCTGTATCTACAGCTCAGCCTGGCTTCTTGGCTCAACCAATGAAGAAAATCAGTAATTCCTGTGTGATCCTCAAATACACCTATATTCATCACTCAGCTGATCTTGGTCCTTATTTCATGACATTAAGTCAAAGTGTGATGCTGTATACCTGAAACTCATACAGTACATGTGTCAATTATATTCCAATAAAACTGGAAGGAAAAAAACAAGCAAAAAAAAAACCATATATATTCAAAAACATCTTTGGGAACTCAAGTTTTGGGACCCATGAGCATTTAGATACACAATCTCCTAGACTGTGTTCAAAACTTACACATACACACCCCATTGGACAGGCACTCCACACACACAGATGAGCATATATATGCATTGAAGAGGATCTTTAAATAAAATAAAATCTAAGGGGTGTTGAGTGCGTTCACAAGTAACTACAGTGATAATTTCATGGACATACACATATGTCAAACAGCTAATTGAATACTTCAAATAGTGTGGTTTATCATATGACAGTTATGCCTCAACAAAGCTATAAACAGAAAGATTGTGTGGTCCCCCAAATCTACCCACTCCTGAGGAACCCCTAAGATCTTTACTATTAATATATAAAGCTTGGGGATTTCCCCCAAAGGATCTGAACACTCATGTGCTTCTTTACCAGACCACTTTCATATCTATCACTTCCTGTCCCTTCTCTCTGGATGAACCTGGGTTTTCCNCCTAAGATCTTTACTATTAATATATAAAGCTTGGGGATTTCCCCCAAAGGATCTGAACACTCATGTGCTTCTTTACCAGACCACTTTCATATCTATCACTTCCTGTCCCTTCTCTCTGGATGAACCTGGGTTTTCCTGGCAGGAAAAAAAAAAAAAAAAGATTCTACAGATTTTTTGACCCTGTGTGAAGACTAGGTAGCTCTAAGCACACGCACACACACACACACACACACACACACACACACACACACACACGGGGAACTGAGTGTTCTGGTTGCTATTTTTTCCATTTTTTCCCCCTGTAGCCGTCACCACAAAGTTAAACATAGGTTTACAGCAGCCATAGAGGAAACAGATTTCTAGCAGCCAGACTCAAATTAGCCTGAAACAGCATAGCAACTTTCAGGGCACTTGACCCTACCTTTTTTTTTTTTCTGTTATTGGTTAAAGTGGGTATAAATTTTTAAAAAATAGTAACATAAAAAGTCCTTCTTTTCCTTTAAAAAGNTTCAGCATCCTCACTTCACAGAATATGGAGAAGATCATTTCGCAGAATACTGGGGAACATGAATGGAGGCTGCCAGAGGAGGTGGATGGCCCGGGTCTCCAGATCCCCAGACCTACCTAATTACCCAAGAACTAAGGGTATCAAGGGTTTCCAGGTGGTGCTAGTGGTAAAGAACCTGCCTGCCACTGCTGGAGACATGAAACCCAGGTGTTATCCCTGGGTCAGGAAGATCCTCTGGAGGAGGGCATGGCAACCCACTCGAGTATTCTTGCCTGGAGGATCCCATGGACAGAGGAGCCTAGTGGGCCACAGTTCATAGGGTCACAAAGAGTTGGACATGACTGAGGTGACTTAGCATTCATGCATGCATGCAAGGGGTTCAATAACACACTAGGACCCTTTCTGTGTCATTTTGAGCAGCTTTGCTGTGGAAGATTTGCAGGCCAGCAACCTGGCCAGTGCTTCTGATTTTCCTGAACAGACATTTTATTCTGTGTCTCTGAAGTCCTCAGCCTGCCCATGGGAGTAATAGAAAACTGCTTGCAGTCCCTTCTTGGTCTGTGTCAGGCCTGCTTTGCACAGCACAGGAAAGGGTGCAGGAGGGCTCCTGGAGGGTTTCTTCTTTCCTCTCAGATTGCACTTTTAAAAGCTAAGGAAAGGGACTTCCTTGGTTGTCCAGTGGTTAAGAATCCAGCTTGCAATGCAGGGGATGCGAGTTCAATCCTGGATCAGGGAACAAAGATCCCACATGTCAAGGGGCAGCCACATGTGTTGTGCACCACAATGAAAGATCCCACTTGATGCAAGGAAGACTCCATGTGCTGCAACTAAGACCCAGTGGAGCCAAATAAATAAATACTTTTAAGAAACCAAGGAAAAAATAAGTGGGATTTTCTTAAGTCCACATAGTTTAAGAATATGAGCCCAACTGTGAGTAAGGAAATTATGATTTTCAGTGTTTTTCTGCCTAAAGTGAAATGTTTGGTGTGGTATTATTCTTCAGGGCACTGATATTCAGAGAGATTGTCTTTGATGGTCCTAGAGCTCTTCCTGCAGTGGCAGGAGTTCTGTGCCACCTGAGCATCTTCCCTTGTGAAGGCTGACCCCCGGCACAGGATCATAGTCAACATTTACGGCCGTCTTCTGCCATCCAGGCAGGCTGCTGACTGCTTCTGATGGGTTAGCTCATAACATTACAAGACGGGCACTTCTGTTTTCAGTTCCTTCAGATGTAGGTAGATTCACAAAGGCTTTAGAGGCCTTTGTAACCTGCCTGAGGCTCAAAGCTAGAAGGTACTTGATTCCGATCTGTTTTAATGCTATGAGACGTGCGTGGCATAGTGAAAGCAAGGAAACATTCCAAGTAACACTGAGTAGGAGGCTTTGGTTTAACATGGGATAGATATTGGATATAGAGAATAATGGGAAGGTAATTTGGGGTCATCCTTTGTGGAAAGTCTTGGATAACTGAGCGGAAAAAAAAAAAAGCTACGATACTTAATTTTTCAGGCCAAGGTTTTGCAGACAGCTCCACTGAGCCATAGTGCTTGCAAATATGTGCGTGTGATGTTGGCTTGGGGGATGAAGGGTGGGTATAAGAATGAGTCAGCTGGCTTCTCAGCTTTTTCCACCACACCGTATTAAAGAAGAGCACTTTTGCTTTTATCTATATTGTATTTTAGTATGGCACTAAAACTTTTANTTGCAAATATGTGCGTGTGATGTTGGCTTGGGGGATGAAGGGTGGGTATAAGAATGAGTCAGCTGGCTTCTCAGCTTTTTCCACCACACCGTATTAAAGAAGAGCACTTTTGCTTTTATCTATATTGTATTTTAGTATGGCACTAAAACTTTTAGATAGGCATTCTATTTAACAATCAAGAGTAAGTTGTACTCACTTTAAAACATCTAGTTGTAAGTATCTTTTTTTGGGCAACTAATTTCAGACAATGGAAGTTACTCATTAGAATGTTTAAGAAAGCTGTGGTACATATATACAATGGAGTATTACTCCGCCATTAAAAAGAATACATTTGAATCAGTTCTAATGAGGTGGATGAAACTGNTGCCTTATGACTCAGCAATCCCACTGCTGGGCATACACACTGAGGAAACCAGAACTGAAAGAGACATGTGTACCCCAATGTTCATCGCAGCACTGTTTACAATAGCCAGTAGATGGAAGCAACCTAGATGTCCATTAGCAGACGAATGGATAAGAAAAGCTGTGGTACATATATACAATGGAGTATTACTCAGCCATTAAAAAGAATACATTTGAATCAGTTCTAATGAGGTGGATGAAACTGGAGCCTATTATACAGAGTGAAGTAAGTCAGAAAGAAAAACACCAATACAGTATACTAACTCATATATGCAATTTAGAAAGATGGTAACGATGACCCTATATGCAAGACAGCAAGAGACACATATGTAAAGAACAGTCTTTTGGACCCTGTGGGAGGAGAGGGTGGGATGATTTGAGAGGGTAGCGTTGATACATGTATATTATCATATGTGAAGTGGATCACTGGTCCAGGTTTGATGCACGAGACAGGGTGCCCAGGGCTGGTGTACTGGGAGGACCCTGGGGGATGGGATGGGGAGGGAGGTGGGAGGGGGGTTCTGGATGTGAAACACATGTGTGCCCGTGACTGATTCGTGTTGATGTATGGCAAAAACCACTACAATATTGTAATTAGCCTCCAATTATAATTTTTTTTAAAAGGAAAAAAAATTAAAAAAAAAGTTCCTTCCGTCTGAAGGAGATACTCAATATGAGCGAGTTGGATTTTTAAACAGGTTTCCCTCAAGACAAGGCAGGCCTGGTTATGGAGGGCCAAGGGGGGCTTGTGGCTTGTCTTACTGGGACATAAGAATTGCTGACACCCTGGACACTGCCTTGATATTTCAGCCTACAGAGGTGAGGAAAATTTAGCTTCCCTGGGTCCAAGTTCACTTCAACTCACCACCACCAGTCCGGCAGCCTGTATCCATCACTGCACTCACATAGGCACCATGAAGCAAAGCTAATAAACTCATCTGGGATTTTTGGATACTCTTAATACAGCCTATGGTTTTCTACAGTCTCAAATGGTAATCTCGTGACCTACACATCAGTCATCACTGCCTGAGCAAACAAAAAAGTATTTCAAGTGAACACAGGTAAAAAATCTGGCCTGAACTGAATGCTCCCCACCCCACCCCACACCAAACAGATTCCACAAAACCCACCTCTTTAAAATAATACCATCAAAAATATATCTTCTGATGTTAGAAAGTCTTCAAGAGGATATTCACTCATAAAGTTCAATTTGAGCCCCATCCACCAGGTGTATGGTTTGACTGTATGCAATTCTCTTAAACTGTTCACTCTTAGCTCAGTGCCACTTGATTCAAAATTGTTTCAATTTTTAGATAAATTTCCAGTTTGTACACCTTGCTCCTACCCTCCACCATAATGTCACTATTTTAGCAATGATTTCAGGCTGACACATCATAGCATACCAAACATTAAGTGGTAGGGCTAGGACTTCCCTGGTGGTCCAGTGGCTAAGACTCCCCACTCCCAATTCTGGTACCTGGGTTCAATCCCTGGTTAGGGAACTAGATGCCACATACCCCCAACTAAGACCTGGTGCAACCAAATAAATATTTTTTAAAAAGATGTAGGGCTATCGCTTTCTACACTGCTTTACTGAAGACTAAAAACAATGGCAGGAGTCCCCTGCACTTGGACTTTTAAGCTGTCTCCCCACATCAGTCTCAGCCTAACTAAACAGACACTTACTCATATAGCATATGTGAATTATTCCCTAACTCCAGTGCCTGAATATTTATAAATTCACTCATTTAGTTAAGAACTTTTTGGTATTTTAAGTAATAGAGTTGAACCCTCTCATAACCTAGATCCTTAATGCATTAATGTGTACTTCCCAGATCAGACCCCAACATGACCCCACAAAGTGCTCAAAAAAGGATACCAGGAATAAAAGGATAAATAATAAAAGGATATCAGTTTAATAAAGGAAACTGAACTTTATTATGTTTAATTTTTCACAGGAAATAGGAACAACAGTGATTTCCTTTTCTTGCTCTTTTAGGAAATCACATTACTTCTGATAATTGGCAATTTCCATAAACTGGTGTTTACTTATCCCATTTCCACTTGCCAGAGCCCCCAAAGTTCAAAACTTATTTGCTAAACATGGAAAAGCCATCAAAAAAAGAAAAAACAAACAAACTTGAGAATGTCTAGGACGAAAGTGTCCAAGACTTGAAGCAGGTTTTATAATTGCTGCCCTCACAAATTGTTGTTTTCAGGCTTGCTGAACTGCACTTTGGTTTCGCTCCCATCGACTGGAATCACAAGCTCCTTCCTAAGGGGAAAAAATGGCAAATATTCAGTATTTGGAGTTGTGGACCAAATTAGATATACGATGTACGTTTTATGCTTGTTTTAAAATGTGTATTCTCCCAAATGCACAGGGACATAGTTCCAGGGTCTCTTTAGGGAGAGTTTTCCTTTGTGCGCAAAATTTATGGGAGCGCTGAAAAACTCAGTAGTCAATATTAAGCGCTTTTAATGCACTATTTAAGAATTAAGATTAAATGCACAGAGACTTCCCTGGTGCTCCAGTGGCTAAGACTTCTCGCTGCCCAGGCAGGGGGAGCAGTTCAATCCCTGGTCAGGGAGCTAGATCCCAGAGGCCGAAACTAAAGATCGCGCACGCCGCAACCAAGACCAGGTGAAACCAAATAAATATTTAAAGACTAAACGCGCAAAATTGTACGACCACCAAATTATCTAAAATTTTAAATAAAGGCAAGATTCAATCCTGCGTTTGCACAACCGGGTCTCACTCGCCTCCCACTGACCTCAACCCCGATCCAACGAAACGTTATTCTCCGAAACCTACGTTTCCGGAATTAATTCACTCACTCACTCACCGCACCGCCCCGAACCGGGAGCCCAAGGGCGGGCAGCCTCCTAGGGCCTCGAGCCCGCCACCGAGTTCAGGCTCTGGGGGAAGGGACAGCGCCAAAGGCGTCGGGAGAAGAGTCCTAACGTCGCAGAAAATTTTGGGCGCCTCCAGAGCAAGTCACTTACCGAGCGAACACATCGGGGTACTGGCTGCGCTGGAAAACGCTCTCCAGCTCCTTCAGTTGCAGCCGGCGGAACGAGCAGCGGTGGAAGCGTGGCTGCCTGTCCGAGGGCTGCGGCTCCTCCGCGTCCGCCTGCATCGGCTCCTGTGGAAACTCCTCGTCGCCGTCGCCCTTCTGGATCTTGTCGACCACGGGGTCGGGAGCTCCCGCCTCAACCTGGCCCTGTTCTCCTGCTGTTGCTGCTGCCGCCGCTCCCAACTCACGTTCTGATCCCGACTCCTCCGCGACGGCGGCACTTGTTGCGATGCCCGAGACCTCGGTGGGGTTCGTCTCTGGAAAGGAAAAAGACAAGAAGTCTGGGCGTCGGAGCGCCGAGTGTGCGGGGCGGCGGGAGGCGCACGCCCGCGACCGGAGAGGCGACGGCGACCGTGCCGCAGCCGCGTCCCGTCCGCTCGCCTCGCCCAGGGAACGGGCCTGTCCCTCGAGTTCTCCAGAGCACCTATCCCGCTCCGGGCACTGACCAGGTTCTTCCTGGGGCTCGTCGACTCCCAGGCTGAGGTAACCGGAGTCATCGTGGTGGCTTCTGGGCTCACGGTCCATGTCGCTAGCGCTGTCCAACCAGCTGTGTGGCTCAGCCGACTCTGCGCTGTTGACGGCGGCGATCCAGAGGTCGGGTTCGCGGCGTTGGGAGTTTATAGCTGGTCTGCGGCCGTTGACGCCCACGCCGACGCGCTAGCTATTCGGCGTCGACTACGCGGCTCCCCAGTAACGGCGCGTGCGGTGGGCGTGGCCATTGGGCCATGCACGTGGACAGGGCGTGGCCATAGAGTAGAGGGCTGCGTGTGGGGAGAGTCCTGGCAGGGGGCGAGCCGGTGGGGGCGCCCGAGCTCCCACTTGTGGCGGACCTGAATACTCCCGGCTATTGCCTTGGGTCGGTCCTGAACTAGGGGCTTCTCTGGATTGTGCGAGCTGACTTGGGACGGGAGAGGGGGTTGGGAATGAGACCCCAATGAGGCGTCCCGGGAGGCTGGGAGAAATGTTGGGAGAACGTCTCTCCGCCTGGCCCTCGATGGGCTCAGGCTCGTTGCCATTAGTTCCTCCCCACCCCCCCAANAGAGAGAGAGAGTTGTAAACCATCACTTTTACCGTATAGTTCATAAGAAGGAAGAGGGTACTTATCACCGTATTGAAAAACTAATGAAGGAAAAGCCTGTATTCCTCAGCCCAGGGAGAGGCTTGCCTCTCCTTTTAATTTCTGAATATTCAGGAATTAATAAGGAACAGAGGATTCCTGACATATCCAAAACAGCACACAAGAAGCCTCCTGTTAAATGCTTCCTGACAATTCCTCCTATTTTGTTATATTTGTAAAAAAGGTCTTGACCAATTGAGTTTGTTTAGTATTAACCAACCTTATAGAAAGGCAATGATAAACAACAAATATAATTACCAAGACAATCACCAAAGTTATAGTTCCAGACCCAATGCTGTGGGTAATACTTTGTCTATGGCTATAACAAAAGGATGTGGGACACAAGCCTGTATAAGATATAACTGATTATAGCGAAAGAAATAGTTACTATGATCACGACTGGTCCCAGTGAAATGTCCGGTCCAAGTTCCAAGTTCTTTGGTGCTTGGTGCTCGCAGCAAGTTTCTAAATGTCCCATTGTTCAGGCCCGCTCTGTTTATAGAGGACAATCTTAGGATGAAGTGGGGCTAATCCACTGTCAAGCCACCCAAGAAGTCCTTTGTCATGGTAATACTCTATCATAGTATCATATATCATAGTCAGTGACCTTCCATGTCACTTGAGTAACATAGTCACACACCGTGCTATTAACCTCTTCTGAGCAGTTAGATAATCGAATACCATGGGGTCCCCAATCAACAATTGTATGATTAGCCACAAACATTAATTTTCCTGATTTGGCTTGANGTCTGAGTGAACTCTGGGAGTTGATGATGGACAGGGAGGCCTGGCGTGCTGCGATTTATGGGGTCGCAAAAAGTCAGACAGGACTGAGCTACTGAACTGAACTGAACTGAAACAAAGACCCGGAAAAACTGTTTTGTATCAGTGATTTAAAATCACCTCTTTACTGCACCCCCTCATTCTGGATGCTCACACTCCTCTTTGGACGTGTATTTCTGCCTAGCTTTTAACTTATGCCACTCCTCCTTACTGGGGTTGTGCCCACACCCTTTCTCTCTGGGAGTATATTTCTGCCTAGCTCCTTTCTTGAAGAAACAGCCTGTTTCTCTGNATGCTCACACTCCTCTTTGGACGTGTATTTCTGCCTAGCTTTTAACTTATGCCACTCCTCCTTACTGGGGTTGTGCCCACACCCTTTCTCTCTGGGAGTATATTTCTGCCTAGCTCCTTTCTTGAAGAAACAGCCTGTTTCTCTGTGTATTCTCCCCCAGATTTTGCTATGTCTCTAATAAGAAACTTTGTACCTGTTTTTGCAGTTGTTGCCTCCTTGAGACATTCTTGCTTTCAAATGGGAGGGAAAGAGCCAGGGCCACTTTGCTTCTAGCTTGTAGCCCCTGGTGGTCTGGTGGCTAGGGTTTTCATCCAGGTTGCCCCAGTTCGGTTCTTGGACAGGGAACTATTAATACCATCTCTCTTCAGGATCACTCACTGCTGTCTCTCTGCGATCAATATTTTGGTGTGTTTTGGTAGAAAGCAAAAAAGAAGGAAGATTCTTTATAGAATAAATCCAAAGCTATGTTTGTATAATCTATCATTATTAAAGGCTTATTTGGTATATTTTTGTCTTTTGTTGTTGGCCACAATATAATCCCTCACCTCTAGAGGCTCATGTTTGTGGATAAGCCAAATGACTTCAGGAATTTCCACAAATCTTGGTTCCAGATTAAATAGCAAGTTGTTTCTAAGGGTTGAACTGAGAAAATGGCCAGGCGCGTCTTAATGGTGAATTCAGTTGTGGTAACTGAGGTACCTGTTGTTAGTCTGAACTCATTTTGTACCATTTGTTGTTTTGTTTCTTGGCAGGAACCTTCCTTACTTTCAGAAAACACAAGAGACCACGTATTAAACTTGTTTTACAAAGAGATCAGATAAAACTTTTTAAGCAATCATGTGGTTTCTGTTTTGGGGGCTCAGAGTAAGCCACCCCAGAACATGCCACCATGGCATATTGATTATTTTGAATTCAAGTTACTTGAGGGAATGCCCTGGTGACCCAGTGGCTAAAACAGGCCTGGGTTCGATCCCTGGTCAGGGATCCCACATGCCACAACTAAAACAAAGATCCTGAATGCTACAACTAAGACCCAGTGCAGCCAGATAAATAAAGTATTTTTTCAAACTGTTACTTTAGAAAGGGCTGGTGTGAGAGGAACACTCTGACCCTCTTCTTTATCCTGGCTGAAAGCAAGAAATAATTCTCCCTTGCAAAATTTACTCTGTGTACCAGGAGAGAGACCTCCTTATCACCAGGACATTCAAGGCTGAGAAGCCTTTGCAAACAAACTTTGTTACTTCTTTACAAGTTTAGTACCCCAAACCCAAGCTTTGCTTATATTCCTCTAGTTAAGCTTCCAGGCTAAATTTCTTTGTCCTGCTTTATAGATTTATTGTTTCTTTGTCTTAAAAAACAAAACAAAACCCAAACTGCCTTCTTTGGTTACTTCTTAGGTCCTATTTGTATGAGACCTCCATACATATGGAGCTTCTCAGGTGGCACTAGTGTTAAAGAATCTGCCCGCAATTCAGGAGACCCAGGTTCAAGCCCTGGATTGGGAAGATCTCCCTGGAGAAGGGAATGGCAACCCAGTCCAATATTCTTGCCTGGGAAATTCCATGGACAGAAGATCCTGGTGGGCTACCGTTCATGGGTCAAAAAGAGTCAGACATGACTGAGTGACTAATACTTTCACCTTTTTCTGTACATATGAATTAAATTGTTTTTTTTTCCTCCTGTTAATCTGCCTTCTGTCAATTTAATTATTAGACTAGCCAAAAGAACCCAGAAAGGAAGGGGGAAATTTCCCCCTCTCCAACACTATATGACTACAATGAACTGCATCCCAAAGACAGTAGAGAACATGGAGTATTATTACTTTTGCAAGAAAAATAATGTGATTTTTAATGTGTTTAAGAGTTTCTTTGATATATTGTGTGCATCTTGCTGTGTGATACCTACCGCGTGGTCTAGGAGAAAGCTTTATTCAGCATATCTTTCCCTTCCAGGCCTAATAATGTACCTTGTTTCTGAGAAAAGAGCCCCACCCCCAGAAGCCCACTCTTTTACTTGTAAGAACTTGTGTTTGGGGTAGGGTTGGTCAAGACTCTCAGGCAACCCTGGTGTTTCCAGCCTAAGCCTGTAAGAGCAGCCCACTGTACACGTGACCATGGACCTGACTGGAAGAAGAGAACAACACCAAGATATCACCATCAAGTATTTGGTCAACAGAGGAACAGCTTTCCTACTGTTTTTTTTAATATTTATTTTTATAATTTTTATTTGGCTTCACTGGGTCTTAGTTGCAGCACGGGGGATCTTCCATCTTTATTTCAGCATGCAGGATCTTTAGTTGTGGCATGCTAACTCTTAGTTCCGGCATGTGGGATCTAGGGACCACCTGACTGGGGATCAAACCTCGGCCCCCTCCAGTGGGAGCACAGAGTCCTAGCCACTGAACTACCAGGGAAGTCCTGGATTATACCCTCTTAACGTTTGGAAGGAACTTAATACTGTATCCTTGTTGTAGGGAGGAAGCCAATTCTGACTCCATGTTGCAACTGTTTCTTTGACTTGCCTCTCATTGCTTTTGTTATTATAATCATACAGAGTGATTTGCCTCAGAGAATCCTACCTTTCTGCCTGATTGTTAAAGTGCCTTTGATCAGAACCCTGTCCACTTGTGAATGGTAAGAAGGAAGACATTAATACAACCCCTGCCTGAGGCTTGCCATTCTAGGAGATGTTTGCAAGATATATGACTTTTTTACCTTGCTTCCTCAGACCCCCATCTCTGATCTATCAAAGAAACTGGCATCCAGACCCCAATAAGATGGCTATTTTGAGGTGCTAGCCTGCCATCTTCTCAGTCTGCAGGCTCCCCAATTAAAGTCTTTTCCTTGCCTCAAGTCACCTACTCGGGGTCGGCAGGTATCTACCTCAACATCTGAGCTCCCACTTTGGGAAAGAGAAAAATCCCAGGGATATTTTGATTGAAGGTACAGTTTCCAAACACTCACACAAAGGAAGTAAAGTCACAACGTTTATTACTTACAAACCCCAGAAAGGGGGGTAGGAGGAGAAGTGACCTGGGGGAAGGGGAGTTCTCCACCCCAGGTCACAAGCATGGAGGTAGAAAATAGGGTGGCAAACCCCTGGACTTAGAAGGTGGATTGGGGCAGAGCTCACTAATTTTGTCTGGGGGCATGGGAGGTTGAAATCTAAGTAGTTCTTTTAATCTTTTAAGAAGGAAGTGTTTGCTTTGTTTTGTTTACCATTTTATTTTTTTATTTATTTGGCTGCACTGGGTCTTAGTTGCAGCATGTGGGATCTAGTGCCCTGACTAGGAATCGAACCTGAGCCTATTGCATTAGGAGTGCAGAGTCTTAGAGACTGGACCACCAGGGAAATCCCTAAGCAGTTATTTTAAAAGTCTGGGAACAGTAAAGCAGGAACTTGTGGTGGGAATCCTACGCTCAGGTCCAGGGTTGTCTTACTGTCCAGCACCTAGGCAGCAACTTGAAATAGCTGTTCTCCCATCACAGTACTGAGCCTGCTCTGTACCTTCAGACACCTTGTTGTACACTATACACACTGCCTTTCCTACTGATCACAGCAATGGTACAAGGGAGGTTATTTTTCCTATCCTCATCTTTCTAGCTTTTCCAACTATGAAGCACCATACATCTCAGCAAGCTGGTTAAAATCAGGTAAAATCAAATCAAAGTATGGAATAAACAAATCTTCACAACATAATTATTTAATAAAATGTAATGCCAACTAAGAGAGGAAAAATTTAAAGTTCTGAAGTAATAACAAAATCAGAAACAAAAACATGGACCACAACACTAAGAAAAAGGAAAAGAGCAGAATAGGGGAAATATATGCAATGAATGATACATAAGGATTACTTACTTTAGAAATATCTTTAAAATGAGTAAATTCTGAGTGAATAAGACTGAATGCTCAATGAGGAAGAGGACAGGCATCACAAGACAAAAAGCACACAGAAGATAACACTTGAAAAAAGTATAGGGACTTCGCCACTGGTCCAGACTGGCCAAGACTCTGTGCTCTCAATGCAGGGGGCCCAGGTTCAATCCCTGGTTGGGGAAGTAGATCCCACATGCCATAATAAGACCTGGTACAGCAAAATAAATAAAATAATAATAAAAAGATAATATAAACCTCACATGTAACAACGAAGTGCAGATACAATAAATACCATTTTATACCTATTTAACAAACAAAAACAAATTTAAAACGATAAAGCATAATGTTTGTGAGGCTGTGGGGAAATTTGTATTTTGCAGGTGGCAATAATAATAACAATAGCCAATACTTTTATGCTCACTTTCCTTATCACATTTCTGTACAGAACTATTTTTTCTCCCATTTCATAGATCAGATGGTTGTGACTCAGAAAGGGCAACCTGGTACATGAAGCCAGATGAAAAAAGCTTTGCTGATGTTAAAAACCCTATGTTCTTAACCGAAACTGGACACTGTCTCCCATGGTAATATGCAACAGTTCAGTCAGTTCAGTCACTCAGTCCTGTTCGACTCTGTGACCCCATGGACTGCAGAACGCCAGGCCTCTCTGTCCATCACCAACTCCCGGAATTTACTCAAGTTCATGTCCACTGAGTCGGTGATGCCATCCAGCCATCTCATCCTCTGTCATCCCCTTCTCCTCCTGCCCTCAATCTTTCCCAGCATCAAGGTCTTTTCAAATGAGTCAGCTCTTCGCATCAGGTGGCCAAAGTATTGGAGTTTCAGCTTCAAATCAGTCCTTCCAATGAATATTCAGGACTGATTTCCTTTAGAATGAACTGGTTGGATCTCCTTGCAGTTCAAGGGACTCTTAAGAGTCTTTTCTAACACCACAGTTCAAAAGCATCAATTCTTCAGTGCTCAGCTTTCTTTATGTTCCAACTCTCACAACCATACATGGCTACTGGAAAAACCATAGCTTTGACTAGGCAGACTTTTGTTGGTAAAGCAATGTCTCTGCTTTTTAATATGCTGTCTAGGTTGGTCATAACTTTTCTTCCAAGGAGTAAGCATCTTTTAATTTCATGGCTGCAGTCACCATCTGCAGCGATTTTGGAGCCCAAGGAAATAAAGTCTGTCACAGTTTCCATAGGTATATATAGGTATAGTATATTATATATATACTATATTATAGGTATATACCTATTTTCCAACAACTGATATTCAAAGATAAATCTACCGTTCCGTTCATTTACTATTTCTTTAAGGACAAATGTATATTTTAAATTTGGAACTCTGGTATTTCATGCATTCAAGCCTTGTTTTGTTCTTTTATTTTGCTTTAACTATTAAATAACTGGACTTCTTCTGAATGCAGGCCTGAAATTGCATTAAACACTCCACAAAGTACCTTCATGTATTAAAACAAATTAAAGATGTGCACCTTGAAAACTCTGGGTTCAAATCAGCAGAAATGCTGACTATATTCGTGCTTCATTTTTATCTTGCTTTTAAAAGTATGAGACTTCCACGGACTCCCCGGGTGGTCCAGTGGTTAAAACTTCACAGTTCCAATGAAGGGGACTCGGGTTCTATCTCTGGTTAGGGAACTAAGATCCTGTATGCTAAGTGGCATGGCCAAAAAGAAATTCTTTTTAAATTAAAAATAAATAAAAGTATGAGACTTCCAGATTCTGATATTGTTCATAGGCTGCTTATCATTTACCCAGGAAAAAGGAAGTCACTTTCTCTTTTAAAAAGGACAGCTTAATCCACAGTTAACTTTTTTTCTTACTGTATTACACACATCTTATCTGTAGTGGTAAAGAACATGCCTGTGAATGCAGGAGACGTGCAAGATGCAGGTTTGGTTCCTGGGTTGGAAAGATTCCCTGGAGGAGGGCATGACAATCCACTCCAGTATTCTTGCCTGGGAAATCCCATGGACAGAGGAGCCTGGTGGGCTATTGTCCATGGTTCTCAAAGAGTTGAACGCGACTGAAGCAACTTAGCACGCACACATATGTTATTTGTGGTCTTAAATTCTGATAAACTAATGTATGAATGAATCAAATAAAAAAGTATACAATGCAGAGAAAGGGGAAATCATTTAAATAGTGCAGCTATTGTAAAAGAAACAAAAAATCCCTCATCAATAGCCAATCGTTTGATCTGTTTAATTTTATCCAGAAATATTGCAAGAGAGTGAATCCTTAATTTAACAGAATATGTGAGAACTAACTTGGCATCTTTCAGTATTTCTTTCTGAGTTCTGACTGGAGTTGAGGTTTGGATGTGAATGAGTGGGTCCATGGAACTCCTGAGACATCCTTCTTCGGTTAGAAGGACAAAATGGAACCTGGCTGTTTCGAAGGGTGCTAAGACTGGAGACAGTGGAAACAGTGTCAGAATTTATTTTGGGGGGCTCCAAAATCACTGCAGATGGTGACTGCAGCCATGAAATTAAAAGACACTTACTCCTTGGAAGAAAAGTTATGACCAACCTAGATAGCATATTCAAAAGCAGAAACATTCCTTTGCCAACTAAGGTCAAGGCTATGGTTTTTCCTGTGGCCATGTATGGATGTGAGAGTTGGACTGTGAAG
>SJYV01037620.1:15512-27917 GCA_006410875.1 Neotragus pygmaeus | reverse complement strand
CAGTCCATTCTGAAGGAGATCAGCCCTGGGATTTCTTTGGAAGGAATGATGCTAAAGCTGAAACTCCAGTACTTTGGCCACCTCATGTGAAGAGTTGACTCATTGGAAAAGACTCTGGTGCTGGGAGGGATTGGGAGCAGGAGGAGAAGGGGACGACAGAGGATGAGATGGCTGGATGGCATCACTGACTCGATGGACATGAATCTGAGTGAACTCCAGGAGTTGGTGATGGACAGGGAGGCCTGGCGTGCTGTGATTCATGGGGTCGCAAAGAGTCGGACACGACTGAACAACTGAACTGAACTGAACTGAGACTGGAGACTGGGCCAGAAGCCATCACATTTTTAAACTCTTTTCCTGTCTTAAGTTTCCCTCCTTCCTTATGAGTATTTCAATCCTGGTGAAATTGCTTCATGTGAATTTTTTGAGTTAAAACGAGGGTAAACCAGGGAGAAAAAGACAACTCTCCTGCTTGATCTTGTGATGGGAGCTGTGGAAAATGTTAGGGACTCATTTGCACATGAACCTGAGTTCTGTTTTTCCTTTCTCTGTATTTTTTTTTTTTTTTTGTCTTATAAAGCTCAGCTGGTCAGAGTCATCTACTTGTGTCCCACTGGCTACCTCCCAGCCCAGCTGACCACCCAGCTCCCTACATCCCAGCAACAACTCTGTGCCCGGCCATTGACATGGATTTCTTTCTCCCTCTAGTTACTACAGCTTCTTTTTCCACTTCTAATTTCAAAGTATCCTTTGTTTCACTCCTTTTACAATCATATTCAAGGGGAATGGGACAGAGACTCTTCTTTGGTCGCTATCTTGCCTAGGTTCCCTGCCCCCCACACCTAAACCAAGATTCTTCCTTTTTTTTTTTTTAAGTATTTATTTGGTGGCCTTAGATCTTAGTTATGGCATGTGGGATCTAGTTCCCCGACCAAAGGTTGGACCTGGGCTCCCGGCATTGGGAGCATGGAGTCTTAGCCACTGGACCACCAGAGACTTTCCTAAACCAAGATTCTTAGGCCTGGAATAGAAAATCAAGTCCCAACTCTGCAGTGCTCATACAGGCCCTAGTTTTGTCTGGGGGCTGAGGTTTGGAGGGGCTGAGTGTAGCAGTGTGCTACCTATGCCTGAATACCATCTTTTAAATCACTTGTATCCCCTTGTTTGTGAAACACGAAAGAATGGCGTTTAAAAGGCTTTTGTATTCCTATTGGCATAATTAAGTTTTCCAAGCTATTAGCTGTCTTTCTTTAAAAAGCTTATTCAACACGTGTGTGCAGCAGGCGTTGTTCATGAGTTGTGCCTCCAGGGGGCAGGCTTGACTTTGCCAGATTGGAGGAAATGGCTGTTCTCATGGAATCACAGCTTCTGTGATCAGGTAGGCAGGCATCCCTCTCTCAACCCTCTGACGTTTCCTGTGTGGGAGTGAACCCTAAGAGACTGCACGCCTTAAGGGTGGAGGGTAATGGGCTTAGTGCTCAGGCTGAGTGAGGAACTTGAAGTCAACAGCTCTTTGAAGGAAAGAGTTCTGTGCACGGTGGGAGTGGTNTCAAATGAATCCCCAAGTAAAAGTAATGTCATTTTTCATATTTTTATTATTCAAATGTTATGTATTTATTTTTAATTGGAGGATCATAGATTTACAGTATTGTGTTGGTTTCTGCCATACATCAACATGAGTCAGCCATAGGTATATACACGTCCCCTCCCTCTTGAACCTCCCTCCCACCTCAAGCAGCATTCTTAGGATGAGGAGTATGTGATGAGGGTTATGTTGTCATAGCAACTGACTCCTGAAGTTTTTATTTATTTATGGCTGTGCTGGGTTTTAGTTGCTGCACTCAAGCTTTCCCTAGTTGCGACAGTCAAGGGCTACTCTCTAATGGGATGCATAAGCTTCTCATTGCAGTGGCTTCTCTTGTGGAGCACGGGCCCTAGAGCATTCACGCACACTAGTGGTGGCACACAGGCTTAGTTGCCCTGAGGCATGTGGGTTCTTCCTGGACCGGGGATCTAACCTGTATCCCCTGTATTGGCAGGCAGATTCTTTACCCCTGAGCCACGAAGGAAGTCCCATTCAAGGTTTTGAGGCCCCCAGTCCATGGTGTGGACCAAGCTGAACTTACCAATCAAGAAATCCAGGGAAGGATTCTATTTTAACTTCATTATTTCACTTCCAGGGTCTGAAATTTTCTAGGGGAGATGCATCAGCACCAAATGACAGCATGGTGTTCAGTATGTGTGCTCTGTGTGTGCCCTGTAGTAAGCACAACACCCCATAATCAGAATTCAGGCAAATGTAGTTTTGTTTTTTTTGAAGACAACTCAAACTTCATTGCCCTATTTTGTATATGTTTATAGGAACTCTTCTCTGCCAGGAGCCAGCGTGAGGAATTCCGCCCATGGCAAAGGTCATGAGGAAGGAGGCTTGGCATACACAAAGGCATGATCAGGCCTCAGGAAACCCCCTGTTCCCAAGCATCTACCCCCAAAACCAGAGTCTACCTACTTTACTGTTTCATGCTCTCACCTACATCTCTGACTTTATGGGGGGCTGTTCCCCACTGGTTCTCTCGGAGAAGAAGTAAACATGCAGCTCCAAGTCAATAAAAATTCCTGGGCGTGACAAGAGTGTTTCAACTTACAAACTCCTCTGAAGGTTATCTAGCCTGCCTATACAGGTTCGTCCAGCCACATGTGATTGTTTACAGCCTCCCAGCTGTGAGAGGCATGAGATGTTTCAGACTTACTAAAGGCAAATTCTTTGGGGAAGTTAGAAATTATTAGTATAGTGGGTTGGTTAGGAATTATATTGGTGAAGGGTTTTTCATTTGTTGTGCCAATAATTGCTGCTAATTCCCTGCCCTGGGTGTGACAAGGGTGTCTCAGGTCAAACCTCTCTGCTGGCAAACTAGCTTGTGTGACAGGATTATCCATACTCTTGCCACTAGCACATGATTGTTTACTACCTCTCAACCATAAACAGCACAGAGAGTCTGGAGTGTTTTGAGAGTCTTACTTAGCATAGTGCTTTTCTCATTGTTGAGTCAATGATTGCCGCCAGGCCTCCATATCCTTAGGCACCTGGGAATATACTAATCAATATATTTGGAATATAGAAAAGGAAATATAGTAGTTTTTGATGTTAGCAATACTAGACNTTGCTGCTAATTCCCTGCCCTGAGTGTGACAAGGGTGTCTCAGGTCAAACCTCTCTGCTGGCAAACTAACTTGTGTGACAGGATTATCCATACTCCTGCCACTACCCACATGATTGTTTACTACCTATCAACCATAAACAGCACAGAGAGTTTTGGAGTATTTGAGAGTCTTAATTAGCATAGGGCTTTTCTCTTCTCGGCCTTTTTGCTAAGATCTAGTGTAGTATGGGCGTCCCTGGTGGCTCAGAAGTTAATGCGTCTGCCTCTAATACAAGAGAACTGGGTTCGATCCCTGGGTCGGGAAGATCCCCTGGAGAAGGAAATCGTAACACACTCCAGTATTCTTGCCTGGAGAATCCCATGGATGGAGGAGCCTGGTGGGCTACAGTCCATGGGGTTGCAAAAAGTCGGACATGCCTGAGTGACTTAACTAACTTTCTCATTGTTGAGTCAATAATTGCCACCAGGACTCCATATCCTTAGGCACCTGGGAATATATTAATCAATGTTTTTGGAATATAGAAAAGGATATATAGTAGTTTTTGATGTTAGCAATACTAGACTTTTTGAGTTAATGAATTTTCTCTTTTTAATAGATCACTGTACTTTGTTATAAATCACTGTGTCCTTGCTATGTAAAAATGTAACTTTATCACTATCTTAGGAGCTATCCAATGTTGAAGGTCAGGAATGGCAGCGGTAAGGAGATACCCCTCATCCAAGGTAAGGAGCAGCGGCTGTGCTTTGCTGGAGCAGCTGTGAATAGATACCCCACGCCCAAGGTAAGAGAAACTCAAGTAAGGTGGTAGTTGTTNGAGCTATCCAATGTTGAAGGTCAGGAATGGCAGCGGTAAGGAGATACCCCTCATCCAAGGTAAGGAGCAGCGGCTGTGCTTTGCTGGAGCAGCTGTGAATAGATACCCCACGCCCAAGGTAAGAGAAACTCAAGTAAGGTGGTAGTTGTTGCAAGAGACCATCAGAGGGCAGACACACTGAAACCATATTCACAGAACACTAGTCAATCTAATCACACTAGGACCACAGNCCTCACCCTATAGGAATGCAACTTTATTTGGAGGGTGGTGCCTAGTTTAAGAAAAAAACACCCTTGGAAAAAATAAGTTTTCTGGTTATCAGAAAGAAAGGATCATAAAATGTCAGCAGGCCTCATGGCCAGAAGATAATGTAAAACCCTTAAGACCTTTTTTTGTATACATTTATGTGAAGCACCTGATTTTGATAAAGGTCAGGACTGCTGACCCCCATGTGACTCTGTATTCATCCCTATGTGTAACAAAGGTATATAAGCAAGCCTGAAAATAAAGAAAAACGGATCAGTTTCTGGAAAGACTGATTCCTCCATGTTGTTCCTTCTTGTTCTCCGTTTTTCTGGCTGAATTCTCATCTGGAGCATGGGTGCCCGCCACATCTACTTACTTGTCCCAGCTTTCAAGTCCACATGAGAAGGAGCCCAAGGAGGGGCACCTTCCAATATTTAAGTGGCGCCAGTGGCCCAACGTAGATGGTGCAAATTCCTTGTCTTGGAATTTTATTGGTATCCCACGTAAACCAAGTTATTCAGCCTCTTTTTCTCTCCTACTGTTTTCTGGCCAAATTCTCATCTGGTATGTGGGTACTCACCAAGCCTGCTAATTTTGCCTGGGCTTCTAAGATTGGACCGGGGAGGCCTCAATGCCTCCTCTCCTTCGATAGAATGGAAAGACGCCTGTGGCCTACGTAGCTGGTGATTGGTAGTCCATGTAAACCAAGTTGTTCAGCCTCTTTTTCTCTGCTAATTTTCTAATCCCTCTCTATCTGTAATTAAATGAGTTTTTCCTAGGATGCCGACTCCGTCTCACCTTCGAATTACCCTGGATCCACCGGGGCTAGACCCCGGCACTTCTCTTAATTTAAAAAGTCACTTTTCACATCTGTTTGGAGGGACCACACTCTTGTATTGCCTGATAAGATTGTTTCTGGTTCCTTCCTTTCCCCCTGCCCTCTGTTTCTGAGTACTTGCAGTTAAAATAGGAGCTTGGGGGACTGCCCCAGTGGTCTACCGGCTGGGACTCTGCACTCCCAATGCAGGGGACCTGGATTTGATCCCTGGTCAGGGAACTAGATCCCACATGCTGTAACTAAGACCAGGTGCAGCCAAATAAATTAAAAAAAAAATACGATCTTGGAATTTTGATTGTCAGGAACTTCTGAGTTAGACCTCCAAGGTTCTCATTATATTTGTTTGAGTCAAGATCTAGGTTACATGAATCTGGTTTTTTTAAAAAGTTTTTCCCCTCAAACAGTTCATATTGTTTCCATGCTAAGTCACTTCAGTTGTGTCCAACTCTGTGTGACCCCATGGACTGTAGCCCTCCAGCTTTCTCTGTCCATGGGATTCTCCAGGCAAGAATACTGGAGTGGGTTGCTGTGCCCTTTTCCAGGGGATCTTCCTGACCCAGGGATTGAACCATGTCTCCTTCACTGGCAGGTGAATTCTTCCACTGAGCCACCTGGGAAGCCCCTAGCCAGTTCATAATGTGAATGAGAAATGTTGCCTGCCATATCAGTAAACAAAGGATGTTGCAGTCATCAAGCTGACAGCCACTGTGGCCCTCCCACAACAGTGCACCCTGAGGGGATTCAGGACTGAGAAAAGCTGGACACTGGCCCAGATAGCTGAGGTGGTTTTCAAAGGAATGATTTCCATAAACCCGGATTCTTGCATCTTCCCATACACAGAAAAGTGCTAAATATTTGGTTTTCTTGAATTAACAGTAATCTTTTGATATTCCAACTACCTGTTTTTTAGTGTAGCTTGGCTCCTCCTTTACCTGTTTGGAGCCATCCCTCAGAGCTATCTGAGAGACTTTCTGGCCTAAAGTCCTCAGTTTTGTCCACCAAATAAAACATTATTCCCAACTTTTAGGTTGTGCATTTCTTTTAGTTGACAGTACCTTCTTTCTGGGTTTCCTTGATGGCTCAGATTGTAAAGAGTCCGCCTTCGATGTGGGAGACTTGTGTTCGATCTCTGGGTTGGGAAGATCTCCTGAGCAAGGGAACAGCTACCCGCTCCAGTATTCTGGCCTGGAGAATTCCATGGATAGAGGAGACTTGTGGGCTAAAGTCCATGGGGTCGCAAAGAGTTGAACATGACTGAGTGACTCTCACTTTTATTTGATCACCAACCTTACTATTTTGAAAGTTCACTGGCATGTATTCTTCATTGTGGAAAATTTTAGAAAGCAACACTACATCTAGAACTATTACTATTGTAATAGGCTGAATCTACTGCACTCCTTTATAAGATGATGCTTATATACAGCTTTTTAGCCAAAATGAACATCTGCAAAGGCAACCTACCTCAGTTCTCTGTAGTTGTTGGTAGCCAGTTTCTAAAGTTTTTTTTTTTATTAATCCAGGTTATTTCTTATGTCAGAATAACTGATTTCTGATCTATGTCTTTGGGATGTTTGAAATGTACCTTGAGAGAAGTTCTCTTTGGGGCACTAATTAAATTGGGGGATTAATTTTAGAAGACCTACCTCTTGGCAAACCTAGACTAAGGGTAAATTATTAGCTACAGCAATGTTTTGCTTATTTCTTTTATTTTTAAAGATATATTTATTTATTTGGCTGTATCAGGTCTTAGTTTTGGCACGTGGAATCTTTAGTGGTGGCATGCGAACTGTTAGTTGGGGCATGTGGGATCTAGTTCCGCGACCAGGATCAAACCTGGGGCCTCCTGCACCAGGAGCTCAGAATCTTAGCCAGTGGACCACCAGGGAAGTCCCTGTTTTGTTGATTTCTTATGCCTCATATCACCTCTCTGCCTTAATTCATCTGGCATATGAGAGAAGTAGAGACTTGTTTTAAAAAAGAATGGAGACTTCACTGGCTGTTCATTGGTTAAGACTCCACACTTCTACTACAGGGGGAATGGATTCGATCCCTGGTAATGGAACTAAAATCCTGTGTGCTCCAATGCCCTCCCCAAAATAATAATAAAATTGTATGATAAAGATACCAGCAGGATAGATATTCCCTCCCTCACCACCCCGCTTTTTTTTGTTTCTCCCAGGCAGCCTGAGCATTAAAAAAAAAAAGTTCTTCATTAGTGTGTATCAGACTTGCTGTGAATGTTGACTGGAGGATTTGTGCTGAGTATTCTCTGGCCTTCAGTCGGAGGTTGGAAAGGCTTAATGTGGTCCTTTCCACTGTAGCCAGAGTGGAGAAGAGCTTAGGAGTGGGTCTGACAGTGTCCTGAAGGTTTCTTGTACAGACCCTGTAGTTTGAGGGTCCTTAAAGTACTGAGAAACCTAATGTTGAAAAAAGGACAGTGGTGGAACTTCCCTGGCGGTCTGATGGCTAAGACTCCGCACTCCCAGTGCAAGGAGCTGGGGTTCGATCCCTGGTCAGGGATCCAAGATCCAGAAGGCTGCAACTAAGACCTGGTGCAGCCAAATAAATATAAATAATAAAAAATAAAAAGGATAGTGGTCAATACTAGGAAATAAGAATTTTTGATTTCAAAATCATCTGGTGGGAATGACAGTGGGTATACATGGGAACATTCTCAAATTTCTCCCACTCCCAACAAGTCCTGATGTCTCTGGGTAGCAGTAACATCCTTCTCTCTGTGGAAGCCTGACATGACAACCACTTTGTGACATTTGACACTCACAAGTGAGAAAAATGGTAACACAGAATAAAAATTAGAGCTTGTTTAGTCACTCAGTCATGTCCTGTACAGCTCATGTCCTTATAGTTCAGTCATGAACTATAGCCCGCGAAGCTCCTCTGCCCGTGGGATTCTGCAGGCAAGCATACTGGAGTGGGCTGACATTTCCTTCTCCAGGGGATCTTCCCGACCCAGAGATTGAACCCACTTCTTTTGCATCTCTTGCATTGGCAGGTGGATTTTTAACCACTGAGCCACCTGGGAAGCCCCCCAAATTAGTGGACACTGTGGCAAAGAGTGTACGCTTTCCTGAGAAAACAGTCTCCTTCATGTGTGAGCACAGAAGTGCTGTGAAACTGGTCTTTGATTAACCTCCATAAGAGGAAATTCTGATGTAACCATAGCACCTTATCTGTAGTCACTGCAATCTTTAATCACTTTTAATATCAAACTTCATTTAAGGAGCCTCACATTACTAAAGATTACTCAACAAGAAGGGTTCAGCTGAGAGGAAATTAGTGCTTTTTGAAAAGTAGGCCTGGTTTTCACTCTCCTAAATTTACTTTCTTTCTTACCCTGGTCATTTCACACAAAGGAAACAATATGAATAAATCGAAGGCATGACCGCTTCTTTGCAGAGAGTGATTATTGTGGAGCACTGGTTGGGAAAACATCTTATTCTTGCTTGGAGCACCATTAAACCAAGAGGTTCCCTTTTAGTGTTTAAGAGCAGAAATTAGATGTTGAAGGTGACAAAATAAATTTGAAGTTGTGATAGTACATCATGAGAAATGCTGGGCTGGAGGAAGCACAAGCTGGTATCAAGACTGTGGGAGAAATATCAGTAACCACCCTTAGGGCAGAAAGTGAAAAAGAACTAAAGAGCCTCTTGTTGAAAGTGAAAGAGGAGTGAAAAAGTTGGCTTAAAGTTCAACATTCAGAAACCTAAGATCATGGCATCTGGTCCCATCACTTCATGGCAAATAGATGGGGAAACAATGGAAACAGTGGCTGACTTTATTTTTGGGGGCTCCAGAACCACTGCAGATGGTGATTACNACCTCATGCTGGGAAAGATTGAGGGCAGGAGAAGGGGACGACAGAGGATGAGATGGTTGGATGGCGTCACCGACTCAATGGACATGGGTTAGGGTGAACTCCGGGAGTTGGTGATGGACAGCGAGGCCTGGCTGCTGTGATTTATGGGATCGCAAAGGATCAGACATGACTGAGCGACTGAACTGAATGGAGCTGGGAAAGAGTGAAGAATATGCTTTCCCAGGCTGGTGGGGAGGGGAAAAAAGGGAGAAGTGCCTTTTTCTGGCCTGATGAAGTCTGTTATGTTTATTTCAAAGCAGCAGAACCTGTGTGCCAAAAGGACTCCTATTCCCCCATCTTCTCCCCAGAGAGGACAGTGAACAGAATTTGGAGCACGTGGGATGAATGCTCGGCTATCACCTTCCAACAAATCCTTGCGAGCAGCCTCCTAAGGGAAGATGGCCTTAGGATTCCAGTGTTCAGCTTGAACTTGTCAGCATGAACAGAGCTCATCCCTGTCTGGAAACACCCTGTTCTCAAATTAAGGACTCACCCCACCCCATTGTGCATATGTATGTGGTCCCAAAGGGGCAGGGTGGGGGTAAGGATGAGGGTGATGAGAGAGATGGAGGAGAATATATGGGTCAAGGAAAACTCATCATGGGTGCTTGGGAAACTTCTGCAACATACACAGGACCTACTAGTAGTGATTCTAGGATATCACCTCATGGAAGGAGGCTGCCTTGTCATTCTGTTGAAATGGCATTTCCTTAACAATTTTCACACATAACCCACTGGCCCCATTTGATACACAGAGTCAAATATATTGAGAATTTGTCTCTTTATTGCTAATACAAGTACAGAGGAGGTATGGGTGGCATGGGCAGCCCAGGTGTCAGTGGCACCAGAAGAACCCATCTCCAATATGGCTCCAGAACCAGGACGGGATCTTAGGGCCCATTCAACATGATGAAGTAAAGGTGCCTCATGGCAGCAGGTGGTGGAGCTTGAACCACGGCTGCTCTCTCATTTCTCCGACTCTTGGCTCTCCTGTTCTTAAACCAAACCTACAATCAGAGGGGAGAAAAGATTGGTTTAGCATATTGAATGGTTAATGTTATAATACAAAAAGCATAGCTTGCAGCTTTATATGACACTGAGATTTCCAAGGGCATCAGGAGATGCTATTTCCTTCTTGCTAAAATACATCAGGAAAATTAACCCCTCCCCTTTTCAGCTCACTCTTAATGAGCTCTGCTGTGGGCCCAGTTCTGGCATAAGCTTATTATTTTTATCTCTCTTGACAAGATTTTCATATTCTAATTTTTTTCCAAGTATTGGATGCAGGTTTAATTTATAAATCATTGTACTGGGTCCTTGCTATTGATAAAATGCCCAGTAACAGGATAAAGAATGGCCTCTATTCTGATGGCTGATCATCAGCCATCTGGCTATCTCCTGCCCTGTCCTCACTAGGGAGAGGGTCATCTTGTTGGGGGTGGATTTAAGCATGATAAGTAGTGGATCTATTTAAGGTCATACTGAGGGGAATGGCTCCCTATTTGAAAAGCCTATCTTTGGTGTGAAGTAAATAATTGATAGGAAGGAACTTGTTGGATTTTTAAACAGAAGGATGTCTAAGGGGTCATTAGTCCTCTGAAAGGTCTTGAGAGTTAGAAAGGTGGTCTGGCAAAGGAGCCCAGGGTGGGTTGTGACTTGTCTCACTGGGAAATGAGAGTTGCTGAAGCTCTGGACACTGCCTTGATATTTTAGCCTGTAGTGTTAAGTTGAGATCAACTCAACCCAAGTTAACAAAGACTCTTGAAAACCTTAGGCCACCCAAGAGTGTAGAGGAAAGAGGCATACCACGGTCACCATTGTCAATCCTGCATGTTCTAACCTACCCCACCCTATAAACCTTCCTGGGCTCGGGACCAGGGCAGCTCACTCTGCTCTGGCTAGAGTTCCAGGATCCTGGACTGGAGCCGCTGGTGTCCAGCATGGCAGGTTATCCTAGGTGCTGCAACTCAACCAGGAGGTCCCAATCCCATTCTTTATTCTTAAGGCAAGAAGGTGGAACAGGCATTTTTGGAAGACAGTGGACAACAATGAGAGCAAGGGATCATTAAATGGGTCCTCCCTAAATATCTGCCCATTATATATTAATATAGATTTTAAAAATCAACATGGAATGCTCTCTAAACAAGCTATATTATTAAGGTGAAGAACAGTGTGTGTATAGGATACTATCATTTATATTTTTTAAAGAATATACACATAATTGCCTTTATATGCAGTGAGTACTTCTGTTAAGATTTATACAAAACCACTTTGCTGTACACCTGAAACTAACACAACAATGTAAATCAACTATACTCCAATAAAAACTAAAAAATAAGATTTATATGCAGCAAAGAATGGTTGCTTTGGGGAAGAGAACTATAGTTGGAGGGCAGGGTTGAAAATTAAGTCTGTCCACTATTTTTGCAAACAAACCAACAAAACTGTCAGACTTCACTGTCTCTCAATGTCCTAGTTACTGGGGGTTGACGCTGTATTTCAATCCTTTCGAAAGTTCCCAAACTGTAAAGTTTAAGTGACCCAAAGGGCCCTCTTTCCCTACCTGAGACCTCATTTTCATTCTTCCCTCTTAGGATTTGCAGTCTCTCTGCTGCATGGATAGTCTAAACCAGGCTGGTGTAACAGGGCTCATTATAGGGGGTAGGGCTCTAAATGTACCACCAGTGGTCAAGTCTCTATAAACAGAATCAAAGCCCAAAGCTGGTTGTGCCCTAGGCTCCCATTAGGTCTGTATTTCCAATACTGGTTTCACAAAATAGCTCTATTTGCAAGTGAAAGGTGGAAAATCATGTATTACTGAAAATTCATGCTGTACGGTTTGGAAATAGATGAGAATACTAAGTTTTCCCCTGATTTGTTTCCTGTGGCTCATATTCTCTTCAGAATACCACCAAAAGAGGACCATGTAAACCTGGGGAGGGAGAAAGCAAGTCACTAAACTTTTTTTCTTCTGCAAATGCCTGGGCAGCTTGAGAAAGTCTTCCTAACCTCCTAACCTTTCCGACCTGAGCCAAGCCTGTGGGCCCAGGTTGGGGCAGTAGGATGCCGATACTCAAGAGGCTGACTGGTGGGCTGCTTTTCAGACACCCCAACATCGACTCTGCAGTGCTGGTCCCTGGCTCACGCATGCGCTCTGTGGCAAAGCTAATCAACTCTGGTCCTGATTTTCTTTTCTTTTTGGGAAAATAAAGCTTCGATTAAAAATTATGGTGTTTTTTGGTCACCTTTTGATTTCAAGACCCACAAATTAGTTATCACTGCCTGAGGGAATGAATAGTGTTTGAAATTAATATAGCTAGGAATCTACCCTGACATGAGGGCCACCCACCCCTCACCAAACAAATTCCATAAAACTCACCTCTTCACCAAGGAGAAGGCGAGTGTAGGATGATATGAGAGAATAGCATTAAAACATGTGTATTACCATATGCAAAATAGATGATCAGT
>SJYV01037620.1:0-14354 GCA_006410875.1 Neotragus pygmaeus | reverse complement strand
TTCATACTTCTTGGGTCAATTAATATTAATTCAATATTATTCTTTTTGCTGTTTTATTCTTTAGACAAATTTCCAAAGTTTGCAGACTTTCCCCCCATTCTCATCAGAATGTGACTATTCTAGCAATATTTTCAGATTGATACATCCAAGTATTCTAGAAAATTAAAATTTTGGGCTGCCACTCTCTATACTGCCATCCCAAACACTTAAAAACAAAAGAAGGAGGGCCAGGCAATTAGACTTTTAAATTATCTTCCCCTATCAGTCTCAGCTTAACTAAACATTTATTAGTCACTCACATAGTGTGTTCTGTGGATAAATTACTCCCTCACCCTGATATTTATCAATTCACTCATTTAGCAAAAAGTTTTAAATAATTTAGTACAATTGAACACTTTTACAACCTGTTCCTCTGTATATTAATTTGAATACTTCCAAAGTCAGGCTGAGCCCCAACATTACTCCACACAGAAGTGCTCCCTAGAGGATACCACTGTTAGAAGGAGTTGAACCTTACTGAATATACACATATACATGTATGCTACTGCTGCTACTGCTGCTAAGTTGCTTTAGTCGTGTCTGACTCTGTGCAACCCTATAGATGGCAGCCCACCAGGCTCCTCCATCCCTGGGATTCTCCAGGCAAGAGTACTGGAGTGGGTTACCATTGCCTTCTCCAATGCATGAAAGTGAAAAGTGAAAGGGAAGTCGCTCAGTGTGTCCGACTCTTAGCGACCCCATGGACTGCAGCCCACCAGGCTCCTCCATACATGGGATTTTCCAGACAAGAGTACTAGAGTGGGGTGCCATTGCCTTCTCCGATGTATATAGATATACATATCTATGTTTGTAAATATATATGTATTTAAATTTTATACACAGATTAGGGAAAGCATTTCATTTTTTCTCTTCCTTTAGGAAATCATGTTCCCTCTGGTAAGACTACTAAAATCAAAACTTATCTGCCAATATAAAAAAGACAACATGAGAGTATTGAGAATATCCAGGACAAGGTGTTCAAATCCCCAATTCAGTTTCAGAATGGCTGCCCTGCCAAGTTTTTTTCAGGCTTACTGACCTGCACTCTGGCTTCAGTCACACCCAAGCGACTCGCAATCTCCCTTCTGAGGAAAGAAAACCACAAGTGTTTAGTACTTGAGTTGTAGATAAAATGAAATATATAGATATATGTTTTATGCTTGTTTTAAAATTTGTATTCTCCCCTCAAGACCCCTCTGAAAGAAGAATAGCAGTTATCAGGGACTGAGAGAAGAGGGGAACAGGCTGTTCCTATGTAATGGGTTCAGAGTTCCAGTTTTGCAAGAGGAAAAGAATTCTGGAGGTGGTTTGGTGGTGATAGTTGCACAATAAGAATGTACTTAATATCATGGAAGTGTACGCTTAAAAATGGTAATGGGGTTTCCTTGGTGTTTCAGTGGTAAAGACTCCGCCTGCCAATGCAGGAGAAACGGGTTTGATCCCTGATCAGGGAAGATCCCACGTGCCACGGAGCAACCAAGCCTGGCCACAACTACCGAGTCTGTGCTCTAAAGCCTGGGAGCTGAAGGAACTGAAGCGCAGGTGCTGCAAACTACTGAAGCCAGGGGGCGCTCTAGCCCACGCTCCGCGGCAAAAGAAGCCACGTAACGAAAAGCCCGCGCAACGCAAAGCCGGCGAACTGCAACTGGAGAGTAGTGCGCTCCCCACCCCCACCTGCCTCCGCCTCTAGAGAAAAGTTCTATGCAACTAAGACCAAGTTCAAAGATACATAAATGAAAAAAATTTTAATGGTAAAGATAGCAAATTTTATATGATGTGTATTTTACTACAATAAAAATTCAGAAAAAATAAATATATTAGTTTTATAAAGCATAAAATGGGCAAAGGATTTGAATAAGCACATTAAAGGATGTTTAACATCACTAAACAAGGAAATACAGATCAACATCACAATGAGATACCACTTCACATTCATTAAGACGACTAATAATCAAAAAACAAACAAAAAAGCATTGGCAAGAATGTGCAGAAATTAGAATTCTTGTACACTCCGAGTGGGAATGTAAAATGGTGCGGCCACTATGGAAAAGAGAACAGTAGCTCAAAAGAAAAAACAAAAAAACAAAAAACCACACCCTAAAATCGGAATTACCATATGATTCAGCAATTCCATTTCTGGGTATAAACCTCAAAGAACTGAAAACAGTGAGTCAGTTATTTGCACACCCATCCTCATAGCAGCGTTATTCACAATAGCCAAAAGGTAAAAGCAACCCAAGTGCTCATTAGTAAAGGAACAGATAAACAGCAGTATCTATGTATAATGGAATATTACTCAGCCCTAAAAAGGAAGGAAATTCGACATGTTCTCCAACATGGATGAATACTGAGGACATTATACTAAGTGAAATGAACCAGTTACAACAAGACAAACACTGTACAACTCCACTTATACAAAGCACCCAGAGTAGTGAAATTCATATAAAGAGAAAGTAGAAACGTGGTCCTCAGGGGCTTGAGGGGGTGGGGGAGGTGGATGGTGGCTTGCCTTCCACAACCAGTTTTAGTTTTGCCAGATAAAAAATTCTGCAGCTTGCTTGCCCAACGATATTAATATCCTTAACACTACTGAACTGGACACTTAAAATGTTAAAACAGTAAATCCTGTTTACATACATTTTACCACAGTTTAAAAAAAACAACAACCATGGATCACTTTCCAGACTGAATCCATGTAACTAAGGCATTCCTACCCCCACCCTCATCCTGGGGTACAGGTTGATTTTTCCCTTTGGAAGGGAAGGAACAGTCCCGGCAGAGGGATAGAGGAGCTTGGAAATGAGCCCCAACCTACTGGGACCCAGCGCCCTCAGAGCCCGCCACATACCTGGTGTGTATGTCCAGGTACTCAGTCTCCTGGAAGAGGTCCTCCAACTCCTGCACCTGCAGGGCCGTGAACTTCCTGCGCTGCCTGCGACCGCGTGGCGGGCTCTCCCGCTGCTCGGCCTGGGCGACAGCCGCTGCCAAGCCTGGCTCCTCAGCTGGCTCCTCAGCCGGCTCCTCAGCCGGCTCCTCAGCTGGCTCCTCAGCTGGCTCCTGCTCTGGCTCCTCAGCTGGCTCCTCAGCCGGCTCCTCAGCTGGCTCCTGCTCTGGCTCCTCAGCCGGCTCCTCAGCCGGCTCCTGCTCTGGCTCCTGGTGGCCATTGGGACGCTGGCGGTTCCAGACGTCTCCTTGGTTCCAGTAGCCTAGGTTGAGGAGGTTCGTGTAATTCATGTTACCCACGAAGCTCAGACCTCCCACCGAGCCTTCTCTACCTTCTGGCACTAGATTCTCCACAAATGCAGGTCTTACATCCAAAGTGCAAGCTCTCAGGCAGTAGGGGCCACACTGGTGATCCCCAGTCAGAGGCTCCATGGCTGGTGCGCCGTGGAAGCTCGGTGCCTCTACGGGCTCTGCTGAAGGCAAAGAGCTCGAGCGCCTCGGGCCTGTGCCTGGTACAGTATATAAAGGTCTGGGCTGGGGTCACCCCCCCACTCCGCACTCCCCCTTGAATGATCGCTATTGGCTCTCTTTTTACCGTTAGCCACTAGGGGTGAGACTTGCTTAGGCGCGAAAGCGGGGGGGCGTGGCCCCCAAATGGGGACGCCCAGGAATAGCAGTGTGCAGGTGGGAGCACGAGTATTGTGGAATTGAGGCTTCTGTTTACAGTTCAGTTCACTACTCCCCACTTGCAGAGTGTCCACCCTGAGGAAGGGGCTATCCTGGGTAATGCAAGCTGATTTTGAGGGGAGGAGTAGGGGAAAGGTGGGAGGCATGAGACCTCACAGTAATAGCAGGAGCCCTTGTAGGAAAGTTTTCAGTTTGTTACCTTTAATATCTGGAAGCCTGCACATACCACGGGCTAGTGATGAAGGTGAAACAATTAACTAGGGTACTGCTTGCTCTGAGTTTCTCCAGAGCACACCATGTTCTACCATTGCTGGGAACAAGATCTCACAGCTGGACTGCAAAGGATTCCAGGACAGATAAACTCTGCAAGAAACTCCCTACAGTTGAGAAAATTTAAGCACTCCAGGGTTTTAGCAATGTATGCACATCAGAGTGCAGGTGTGCACCACAGCCCTGGGCTTAGTGTATCCAAGAACGGTTGCCTTGCACGGGCTTAGGACAGCACAGTGCAGTTAGCATCTGCTGCTGTGCTCCAGCCCAGCATCTCTGGTGCAGGTCTTCTGCACAAGTTCAGTCCGTCCTGTGCTGAGCTACTACTGGGAACCCAGGTGACTTTCCCCCTTTCCCCCTCCCTTTCGCTAGGAATAGCATTCCTATCTCTTGCTTAGGACAAAATTACATTTTATTTATTGTCAAATAAAAGAGATCCAGGCCAGACTGAGAACTCTATGATTCCCCCTTCAAGTTGTGTTTTGTAGATGCTCTGGGAGGTGTTAATATCCTGAATATTCAAAATAGCTTCTCATAATGTGCCCTATGCTTAATGTCATATATGATTTATCCTCTTTTTACCATCACAACCACCATTGTCTTCAGCATCCTTTTATGAAAGAAATTTAATTATTTTTGTGGGATCACAGGGCTTAAGCACCTCATTTACTGTGCCTGATAGATAAGCGCTCCCTGCCTCATCTTTCTGGAGAATGTCTAAGAAATCATCTAAAAGAGGGCAATTGAACAATTTACTTTAAGAAAGATGTCAAAGTTTGGCAATCCTACAACCTCCCTAACTTTAACCAAGATATTCCATCCTCAGACTAACTCTTGCTGGATTATGCAGGCCTCCTCATCTCTTGGCTAGATTCTCTGTGATGAATTTTTGGCCTTGGATCAGTTATTACATGAGAGACCTACACAGCTTCTCCTCATGGTTTGCATTAGACTAGCTAGGACATCTGTGACACTTCAGGGGGTGTGCATGCGTGCATGCTAAGTCCCTTCAGTCATGTCTGTCTCTTTGTGACCCTATGGATTGTAGCCCTGCCAGGCTCATCTGTCCATGGGATTATCCAGGCAAGAATACTGGAGTGGGTTACCATGCCCTCCTCCAGGGCCGAAAGTGTCCTCCAGTGTTATCTAACCTCCAGTCACCCATGTATCCCAGGTAACTATTGCCCTGCTACTGCTGCTGCTAAGTCACGTCAGTCATGTCCGACCTGTACAACCCCATAGACGGCAGCCCAACAGGCTCCTCTGTCCCTGGGATTCTCCAGGCAAGAATACTGGAGTGGGTTGCCATTTCCTTCTCCAATGCATGAAAATGAAAAGTGAAAGTGAAGTCGCTCAGTCATGTCCGACTCTTAGGGACCCCATGGACTATTGCCCTACAGTCATGGCAATATTTTTATTTAAAATTTTAAGTTAAATTTAATATAATGTTAATTTTTAAATTAAAAATTAGAAATGGAGCCACACTCTAAGCAAAGGTAGATGGGAATCATGATCTGATGGAACCAATTTATGAAAGCAACGGCTCTGGAGCCAGAATGACTGCATGCATCTAAACCATAGCTTTGTTCATTCACAGGCAAGCTGGGTAATCTGGTGAACTGCTTATTCTTTACCTTGGTTCAATTATCTTTAAAACGAGGATAACAATTATAACTACCAAGTGAAACGAGGTATTGTGAGGATCAGTAGAGGCAGGAATAATAAAACTTCATGAATGACCACACATTTCCTACTTCAATCACTTTTATATGTTTTTAACGAGTGCCCCACATAGGAGGTTAGGTGAAGAAGCTAAGAGTCAGACAGGTTCATGCCTGGCCCACAACACATGGCAAGTCAGGCTTTGGCCCTGCTCTCCTGATTGCCTCCTTTACATTATTGGTGGTGTTTTTTTTTTTTTTCTCCCTATAATGTGTATTTCTTCCTGTTTTCTTTTTTTCCCCCATCTCATTATTTTTTTCCTCCTTCCTCTTTCTTAACTGAGGATAGAACCCAAGGATCGCATTTAACCCAGTGGGTGTCAGTCAGTTAAAGGGGCAAGTGGTCAAGTCCTGTTGTGCTGATGCCCTGGATGCTGCAAAGGGCAGGGGCCTTTCTCTGCTCTGGATCACCATGAAAACCACGGTCTCCAGCATTTCCTCTGGAGGGCAACTGACTCAACTTGTCAGCCTCTCTATTTATTTTTTATTTCTTAAAACACTATTTATTTATTTATTTATTTTTTAATGAATGTATGTATTCTTTATTAGGATGCTCACAAGAATGACACATTAGCACTGTCCTTCTGGTGGGACAGAGACTACACATCGGACCCACGTCACAGCAGGAGACAGGCCTGGGGAACGGCCCTCAGAGCTGGTACAAGGGTCCACTGAAGAAACTGCCATTCAGCAAAGTGAGGATGCTTCCTGGATTCCATCATCTCTGCTGCAGCTTCCAGTCAGTCCTCCGTGATGGGCCCAGAATCCTCCATTCCAGAACCTCCTGCCGTGCCTTCAAGACCTAGGTCAAGTGGCCCATGTCTCACTCTCTCTGTGCCTCTGGAATTTGGCAGCATGTCTCTTTGGTATGCTGCTGCCCCGCCACCTTCAGGGGGCAAAGGTGGGAGCTTGGGGGAGTACATTACCAAAAGCAAACAGCAGGGTACATCAGCAACCTACACTTCGGGCATACACCCAACAGCCTCACAGAACACATGCTTCCTCCCCCAATGATACATTACGCCCTGCAGAGCAAAGGAAACTCCTCGATGATTCAGACACGTGTGCAACGATCCTATACACTGGGAATGAGGGGTACAAGCAGACAGTTATGCCATCATGCCCTGCACAGTAGGAAGCAGGCACCTGAAAGCTGGAACCAATTCTCTATCTCGGCTCTTTCCTGCCTTTAAGTGGTGTTAGCCAGCCTGTTCCACCTGTTCTGGGCATTAGTTCATTTTCTAAAAGGGAGGATAAGATGGCAGAGAGGAAGGGGAGATTAAGGGAGGGGCTGACAACCTGTAAAACAAGACAACAATACAAAAATGCAAAAACCAGACTGAGCATTAAAATACTTTATAACAATAGAAGGTAGCTGGAAACACTACATGCTAACAGACAATATGACACATAACTCGGAGTGGGGGGTGCAGAGGAGTCAGCTGGGAGTGCGGCTGAGGCCACCAGTTTAGACCAAGAGCCTTTCGATGGACTGCTGGATGGACTGGATCTGCTGCTTCAGTTGTGAGCCCTCTTTGATGGTGACGGAGCAGGCGATGACAGGCCTGGAGACTCCGCAGGCTCACCCCAGAGCCTGCTTGGGGCACACGAACACATAGGGCACATTCTTGTCCTCACACAGCAGTGGGAGGTGCAGGATGATCTCCCAGGGTTCCGCATCTGCAGCCATCACGATGAACTCAGAGATGCCTCTGTTGAGGGTTTTGGTGGCCTCATTGGCTCCTTTTCGAAGCTGCTTGTAGTTACATGACTGCTGAACAAGGTCCAGTAGTTTTTAGGTGAGGTGGGCATCTGCAAGAGGGTAGGCCTTTGGATTGACGTCAGGCTCGGTCATAGCTGCGGTTCAGGGGTACCGTCCCCCCTAAAGAAGCACAGGCAACCAAAACACCATTTTTTTTTTTTAAATTTATTTATTTGGCTGCACTGGGTCTTAGTTGCCACACTCAGGATTCTCCATCTTCATTGTAGCATGCTGAATCTTTTAGTTTCGACATACAAACTCTTAGCTGCGCATGTGGGATCTATTGATCGTTTCTCCACCAGGGATCTGAACCTGAGCCTCCTGCCTTACGAGCACAAAGTCTTAACCACTGGACCACTAGGGAAGTCCCTGCTTCTCCATTTAATGTGCCAAAAACTTAAAAAAAAAAACCTAAACAAATAACTAATATCTGTAAATATATGCTGCTGCTGCTGCTAAGTTGCTTCAGTCGTGTCCGACTCTGTGCAACCCCATAGACAGCAGCCCACCGGGCTCCCCCATCCCTGGGATTCTCTAGGCAAGAACACTGGAGTGGGTTGCCATTTCCTTCTCCAGATAAGAAGTATATATCTGTTTAATTTTGGGGCCCACTGCCCAGCTTGTGGGATCTTAGTTCCCTCACCAGGGACTGAACCTAGGCCCTCTGCAATCAGAGTGTGGAATCCTAACCACCAGGGACTTCCCAAGAAATGCTTTAAAGAGAATGTCTTTAATAAATCTTGTCAGCCTCAAAAGAATTTTAAAATATTTTAAATAAATTATGTAAATTTTATATAAAAAATTATCATTGGGCACCAGAGTGAAGGCAATTCTTCCTGGTACCAGGGTAGATATTTTCACACAGCATTGCAATGAATCAAGTGGCCAATCTTTGGCTTGATGTTAAATTTTTGTAAACAGTGTCTGATTCAAACCAAGGTCCTGATCAGGGTGAGGAAAGTAAGGCATGGCCAGTTGTCAAGTGAAGGGTCAGATCTCATCCTGATTTAAAATTTTTATAATTTGTTCATAATAATTTTGATTTTTTTTAATTGCAAAAGTATTTTTCCCAGCAAATATAATTATCCTCATTTTCTTTNGGACTGTAGCCCACCAGGCTCCTCTGTCCATGGGATTCTCTAGGCAAGAATGCTGGAGTGGGTTGCCCTTCTCCAGGGGATCTTCCCCACCCAGGGATTGAACCCAGGTCTCCTGCATTGCAGACAGATTCTTTATCAGCTGAACTACCAGGGAAGCCTGATCATGTGTATACTCTATATTAAATTTATTATGGATTAATTGAAATCTAAATACAATGTCTATTTTAATTTCTAAACAGAATATCAAGTCAGTCCTAAAAAAGCAAAAATGTCCACCTAATTCTAGGTGGTTTTGAATAGCTGTGTCCAAAACTTCTGTCTCTCATCCTTCACCATCTGCAGTTTACAAAGGGAAACAATTTTATTTCTTCAAATAATTCATACCAGCACTTATTTCTGCATAAAAATATGAAGGAGCTAGCTATACACATTTGGAAAATATTGCTTGAAAAATAGCAAATCCAGTCTATGCATTAGTTGCTTTATTTCTGTGATACCCAAATATATATATTTGACTGAAATGACAGCTTTTTGCCACTGTAATATTTGTCTGAATTATTTTGACATCAACCAACCCAGTATGTTGAAGAAGGGAATGAAAAAGCATACCTTGCATAATTTAAAGCAGTTAAAACATAGTTAAAATCATCAAGCAATTGCCCAGTTCATTTATTTAATCTTCTTACATTCTGCAAGTGTAAATGCAGTCATTCTAAAGAAGCTTTGATATTTATTTAGCTAACTGCACTTAGTGAATAAAGTCCCAGAATTATTTTTTATAATGGTTTTCTTGACTTTTAATTGGAGTCAATGTATAGTTGACAATATTCCCTTTCTATTGGGTAGACAAAATCTTAATGATCTATAAAGCATATCTTTCTGTGGGCTTAAAGCAAGTTTTAATCATAACCTTAGTTAAATGTTAACATTTTGGTTAGTAGTAAGGTTCACAGAAATGAAATGTTACTGTAATTCCACGGTATTAAGTGGTCGCACATAGACCCCAAGAGTGGCTAAAATTAACTAAAAATGTCTAGTTGGCTGACCTTTAATAAGCTGAAGTCTCACTCTTAATTATATAGGTTGAAAGTTCCTAACCTTACTGATGCAATAAGAATTGAAAGCTGGAGATGCTGCCTTATTTTATTATTTGTAATAATCCCTTTTATTTGAATGATGGGTAATGTCTAGGAGTTCTTATGATATCTTGGATGTCATGAAAACAACAGTCTCATCTAGCTGTGAGCCCACTGGCTTATGTTGCTGGATGATCACCAGCAACACAAGTTTAATTTTAAACTTGCTAACACAAAATAGTAACTGGAAAGCAGTTTGTTTCACTTTTTTCTTAGTAAAATTATGATGGAAAACTGTTCACCTGGGAAAATCCAAAATCATATCATAAACATAATCCTGCTTATAAGGAGTACTAATGACATACTTTATGAATTTTAATTTCTGTTTGGAAGTCAGCAAGTGTGCATTCTATAAATGTAAACCATCTGTTGGCACCTCCTAAAAGACTAGATTTCAGTCCATCCCAATATGAATTATTTATTTTGATGGATTTCTTTCCTAAGCAAATTCAAGGTTGTGTGTGTATATGTGCGTGTGTTTTAATCTGTTTTTAATCGGCAATAAAGTTTCAAAGTCAGGACATGCATAATTGCCAATCAAGAAGATAAAGTGCTCAACAAATTGTATTTATTTTATATAATTCTTGTGAAATTAAGACACACCATTTAACATTAGATCAAAGGTGAAAAGAGGAATAGGAGGAAATGCAATTAAAAATTTATACGATGTTAATGTTTCAATGACATATCAGAAGTACCTATTGCTTATTTAAAAAGAGAAACCCATAGCTTTCCATTGACAGTATCATATACTGCAGAGTTGTAAGGCAAATACAATGAAAATCAACATTTTAAATATGTTCACTTAACTGGATGAACATTTACTGTATTTTGAACAAATACAAAAAATCTCATTGAAGTTAACAAACCTTGTTATGTTGCCAGTGTTGTATTAAAAAAAATAATAATTCTTGTTGATAAATATTTGAAATAGCCCTTTTATGTAAAAGTTTATTGAGCATAATTGTATACTTCTGAGTTTGCTTTTAACTTTTTTCTTTCAGTGAAAATTTTCACTAGGTAGGACAGAGACCATCAATGCCCATTAGTGAATCTGTAATCTAGGTAGGAAAGAGATGGATGTCCAAGGAATTTCTTAAATCATGTTAACAGGAAATGATGTAGAGTTCAAGGGGGAAAAAAGCTGTGCTATTGAATAGTTGCTTCAAACCCGTTGAACAAATTTCATAGACAAATACATAAGACATCTGCATTCTAAATTAGAGAAGTATTTGATTCATGCTTTAAGAATCAGAATTTTCTTGTTTTAAAATAAATGCCTTCCAATAATAATTTAAAAGCTACAGATTTTCCTAGGGCTAATCACTTTTTTTTTTTTTAAGAGAGAGAGGTGGACCCTAGTTAAAGAAACACACTTACCCTAGAGCTCCAGATCCCTTTTTCATTCCTTATTGAGTCATTTATTCCATCTTGTGACATGGGCAAATTAAATCAACTGTGAAAAGTCTGTTCCTCTTTGTACCAAAGACCAAGTTTCTGCTGTACATAGACTTGATTGTGCTTATTTGTATTTCCATAACACTTGTTGCCATTGGAGAGCTACAGCTGCAGTTGCCATCTCTGGGTTGTTCCCTCCCATCTCTTTCACCCTCTAGCAATTTTTGTTCTCTTCCATTCAGGCAAATTTGAACTGATTAAATGTTCTTGGATTATGCAAGGAAGCTATAAGACAAAGTGTCCTGTTGCATTTCACTCTAAATTCAGCAGTTTGTAAATTGCGTATTTCGGTCTTGAAAATGTATCTTTAGTTATTCCTCTGGGCTACAAGTCCAAAATGCATTTAATTCAGAAAGTCTATTGATTCTTGACTATGAAAAAAAAAAAAGAAACTTAAGGCACCAACAGAAAAGAATCTGTATTCCTCTTCCTATCCGAAGTTCCTTCCCCAAGCTCAAGTCTTCCTATCTCTAACACAAACACATCATTGTATTCTGGGTGCTCATCAGAAATTAAGGATATCAGGGAAGTGATATCTAACACAAAGCCTTATCGGTTTTAAACACAGTGAATGTTAAGCAGGATTTATTAATATAAAGGCTTTTCACAGTCACAAGGAAGTCCTTGTACTGCTATGCACATCAGTTTATACTCATCATGGTCCTTTGGTTTATTTTATTTTTCCTAGTCAGGACACTTCCAAATAAAGAATACCATTGTTTTACATTGACATCTGTTTACTAAGATAATAAATATGTATCATATCTGTGTTTTTGTTAAAGGTGCAATTCATTAGTGCAGGCTCAGATAGCTTAAAGCTTAGACCCAATATGAGTTACACTTATTATTTAATTAGAGAAGACTCACAGAACAAGTACTTACTCCTGGCCCTTACTCGCTCTTTACTCACATTTCTTCTATGTTTCTCATGATGCTGCTATTTACTTTGTTGTAACTCAATATTTAGAGGGAAAAATATCTAGCTATAATGTAAGTACTAGGAATGAAGAAAGACTGAAAATTAATGAGTTAATAAATTAACTTATAATCACTTCTTCTAGTCTATGTATACAATTAAATATATATATATGGATAATTTATAAGTAACATATAAATGTCTCATACATATATAATATAATAAATATGTGCATAGGTATATGTATGCATATATATGAGGGAGAACTTCTGTGTGGAGACTATAAGATAGGAGTAATAGTGTTATCTTTATCATAGAATTGAAGAGAGGAATAAATGACATAATGTACACAAGTACATAGCACAATGTCTAGCCACAGAACAAGCCCTTGGAAATGTTCATTACTGTTACTCCATAATATATCCTCATCCCCTCGGTGTATTACCTGTGGAATAGGTGCCATAATGGAAAGAGGCCCAATTAGGAATCACACATTCTGGTTCTTTCAGAGACACACACTGAAATATTTACAGATGAGATGATGTGATGTCTAGATTTGCCTTTAAATAATTCCAGGGAAGATGCAAGTGTGTTGGAGAATTGATTAAGGTGTTGATGAAACAACATTAGCTATGAATAATTGTTGACACCAAGTGATAAGTACTTGGGATTCATCCTAAGATTCTTTCTGCTTTTACGTATGGTTGACATTTTGCATAATAAAAAACCATGTTTTTGAATGATCAGAGTTACAAACTCAAATGCTGACAAAACCAGGCTGGCACTATTAATTTAACAGCAAGGAGCATGGGGACTGGCAAATGGGAGAAGACTGTTTTCCAAAGAAGGTGGTCAGTAGTTAGCAGCAGCTCAGTGTTGCTGGGCAGGAATGTTGGGACAGGACTGCCGTATTTTCCAGTTTTTCAAGATTGATGCCAACTTTTACAAGTTTTTTTTTTTTCCAATTTTTTGGCTGAGCCACATGGCATGTGGGCTCTTAGCTCCCTGACCAGGGATCGAACTCGAGCCCTCTGCATTAGAAGAGCAGAGTCTCAACCATTGGATCACCAGAGTTGTCCCTCAAAATATTTATATGAATCCTTCCATTTTTAAAATGTTGGCAACTAACTGAAATATATTTTCTCGAAAAGTGTGCTGGCTAGCCAAAGTAGGTCTGCAGAATAGAACTGGGCTGCAGTTGCCAATTTGCCATCTTTGCCTGAGAAGCTAACATTAAAACAGTTTTCATTTTTCTGGAGCAGAAGAATATAACTGAAAACACACCTAAAGCTAACAATCATAGGATGCCACTGTTCTGCTCTGTTATTTCTCATTGTAAGTCCTGCTCCCAGACATGCTTTGGTCTCTTCTCTCTATCCCTGCCTGGGAGTTTCTCTAAGTTGATACGTCACTCTGCTTACCTAGTTCTGATCTCAAATTTATGACAAGTGAGGACTAAGACATCATGAGTGGCCAGGACAGGAAGTCTCATGGTAATGAACCAGATCCCACTGACATGATCATACTTGCTGGCACATCTTGTAGCTGTTATTAGTGATAACCATGCATCTTGGGAGAGTTTTAAGAAACATTATGCCTCAGGGATGAGGTAACAATAGGCTGGAGAAGAAAAAGGGAATTTTATGAATCCCTTTTTGTCCCTTATGCGGTCAAGAACATTTTCCTGAAGTTCAGTAGTTCTTTCCATCTCCTTTGCTTCTTTTTATTCTGTTAAATGAAGTAGAATTTAAATATAATACTCTTTATTTTGTATGTGGTATATATAATTCCAGTCTTAATAGATTCTCCTGCAACATACACAACCCCCTTCATTCTTTCTTCTTCATCTTTGTGTGTACAGGGATGTTGGAGGGAAGGTTCATCAATATTATCAGCGCTGATTATTTCATCTTCATGAAATATGAGTAACTTTGTGCTATTTACTTTGGACTTTTATGAATTCCTTGAATTTTCAAAATGCCAATCATCATTTTATGACTAAAACAAAGCATTACATAAAAGAACAAATATACAGAAATTTGAAATTTAAAAAATGCATCGACATTTTAATCTTGTTGATTTTGAACAACGGGAAATAAACTTGCATTGGCAGATAAAATGCAGAACCTTGGCTTATATTTGAATTTTTCTTAATCTTGGTTTTCTATTTTTATTTTATATTGGAATATAGTTGATCTACAATGCTGTTTTGATTTCAGATGTTTAGCACAGTGAATCAGTTATACATATACATATAGCCACTCTTTCTCAAACTCTTTTCCCATATAAAATATTATATACTATTGAGTAGAGTCCATTGAG
>SJYV01037617.1:0-11032 GCA_006410875.1 Neotragus pygmaeus | reverse complement strand
AGTGAACTCCGGGAGTTGGTGATGGACAGGGAGGCCTGGCGTGCTGCAATTCATGGCGTCACAAAGAGTCGGACACGACTGAGAGACTGTACTAAACTGAAGGAGGCAAAAGGCCTGTACTCAGAAAAGACTGATGAAAGAAATTAAAGATGATATAAACAGAAACAGATGTCTTAGACTGGAAGACTCAATATTGTGAAAATGACTATACTAAACAAAGCAATCTACAGATTCAATGCAATCCCTATCAAATTACCAATGGCATTTTTCACAGAATTAGAACAAAAATTTTTACAGTTTGTATGGAAACACAGAACACTCCAAATAGCCAAAGCAATCTTGAGAAAGACAAACAGAATTGAAGGAATTAGGCTCCCTGACTTCAGACTATATTACAAAGCTACAGTAATCGAGACAGTATGATACTGGCAGCAAAACAGAAATACAGATCAGATCAATGGCTCAGGGTAAAGACCCATAGATAAACTCACACACCTACTACCACATAATCTGTGAAAAAGGAGACAAGAAAATACAATGAAAAGAAGACAATCTCTTCAATAAGTGGTACTGGGAAAACTGGACAGCAACATGTAAAAGAATGAAATTATTAACATTTTCTAACATCATACAGAAAAATAAGCTCAAAATGGATCAAAGACATAGATGTAACACTGGACACTATAGTCTTAGATGAAAACATAGGCAGAACACTCTTTGACATAAATCACAGCAAGATCTTTTTTGACCTACCCCCTAGAGTAATAAAAATTTTTTAAAAATAAATAAATGGGACCTAAGTAAACTTAAAAGCTTTTGCAGAGCAAAGGAAAACATAAACAAAACAAAAAGACNTTAGATGAAAACATAGGCAGAACACTCTTTGACATAAATCACAGCAAGATCTTTTTTGACCTACCCCCTAGAGTAATAAAAATTTTTTAAAAATAAATAAATGGGACCTAAGTAAACTTAAAAGCTTTTGCAGAGCAAAGGAAAACATAAACAAAACAAAAAGACAACTCTCAGAATGGGAGAAAATATTTGCAAATGAAGCAACTGACAAAGGAATTATCTCCAACATATACAAACATCTCATGCAGCTCAATATCAAAACATCAAACAACCCAATCAAAAAATGGGCAAAGATCTAAACAGACATTTCTTCAAAGACATAAACACAGTCGAGAGGCACATGAAAAGATGCTCAACATCACTAATTATTAGAGAAATGCAAATCAAAACTACAGTGAGTAATCAGCTCACACTGGTCAGAATGACCATCATCAAAAAATCTATAAACAATAAATGCTGGAGGGGGTGTGGAGAAAAGGGAATCCTCTTGCATCGACAGTAGAAGTGTAAATTGATACAGCCACTATGGAGAACAGTATGGAGTGCCTTTAAAAAGCTAAAAATAGTACTACCCTATGACACAGCAATCCCACTACTGTGAATATATCCTGAGAAAACCATAATTCAAATAGACACATGTACCCCAACGTTCACTGGAGCACTATTTACAACAGCCAGTACATAGAAATAACCTAAATGTCCATCGATGGATGAATGGATAAAGAAGACGTGGTACATATATACAATGGAATATTATTCAGCCATAAAAGGAAATGAAATTGAGTCATTTGCAGAGATGTGGATGGACCCAGAGTCTGCCATACAGAGTAAAGTAAGTCAGCAAGAAACAAACAAATATCATATATTAACTCATGACAAATATCATATATTAACTCATGTATGTGGAATCTAAAAAATAATGGTACAGGTGAACCTATTTGCAGGGGAGGAATAGAGACACAGACATAGAGAAGGGACATGCAGACACAGGGGAGGGGGTAAACGAATTGAAATATTAGGAATGACATATATACACTACCATATGCAAACAGACAGCTAGTGGGAAGCTGCTGTATAACACAGGGAGCTCAGCTCAGTGCTCTGTGATGACCTAGAGGGGTGGGATGCTGGGTTCAAGAGGAAGGGGGGAATATATAGGTGATTCACTTCACTGTACAGCAGAAATTAACACAACACTGTAAGGCAATTATACATCAATTTAAAAAAAGAAACTGACAGGCTAGATTCAAAATCAGGAAAAAGATTTCATAAACTTCATTGAACAGATATTGACATAACTTTGGACTTAACCATTAAAACAAATTTTTTTCAAACACTCAAACAGAATGTGAATTAGACCACTGAACTGTTCAGGGAATTTCAAAAATTAGAACTCACCCAGGCCAGTCCTTAAACTGAGAAAATAAATTAGTTCAGACAGAGAAAGTAAAAATTCTCCCTGTCATTGATGAAGCTAGAGTAACAGAAACCGAATGGTCAGCTGCAAAGAACAAAGAGTATTTCACGAGGGTAGGCTGCAGCTGTAAAGTGAACAAGCTAGCATAATCCTGATACCAAAGCGAAAAAAAGGATAATGATAGGTCACTATCAACTGTGACCACACACATGAAGTAGAATCCTACTAAACTAAATCCAAAGCACAGTAAAAGAACATACACCACGCCTAGATGCAAGAAACATTCTGCATAAGAAAGTGGACTAATGCATGACATACTACAATTAGTTCCAAGTAGGTTAAAGAGTTAACTGCAAAAAAATGAAACCTTTTTAAAAACTTAAAAATTGAATACTCATTCTTAGTGGAAATGACTTACTGAGAATAATCAGCAGAAAATAGTAAAGATTTGACCATAGAAAAATGCAACTTCAGCCTTTTTAGAGCCAAAATAAAATTGAACACCAACAGTACTGTCACAAAAATGGAAAGATGACTATTTTTCCACAGAGCATACATCAATAAGAAACACATCAAAAAGAAATACATCAATAAAAAACACTAGCACTCTAGAGGGAAAAAACGGGCAAGGGGAACATGAACCACCAATCCACAGAAAACATACAGCCAGAAAATATGCACAACCTTCTTGATAATCAAAAGAAAGAATGTTAAAACAATAAGGGCTTCTCGATCTTAGATTGATTTAAAACATGTCATGATCATTATATTGGTCAGAGATAAGCATTTTCAAAATACTGGTGGAATATAAACTGAAGTTGACTCTCGAACCAGAGTTTAGGGGCCCCCTCTAGATCCCCAGATTTGATTACATGGATTCAACCAACACAATCAGTGTAGTAGCATAGTAGATATTTATTGAAAAAAGTCCACGTATAAGTGGACCTGAGCAGTTCAAACATGTGTTGTTCAACAGTCAATAGATTACAATCTTTCTAGAAAAAGACACATAAACCAAGAGCCTTAAAATGGCTCACACCTTTTAATTCATTAATGCTACTTCATCTATCCAAAACAAAAAGTGAGAGGTGCAATTGCAGGGGTGTGTAAATCTCAATACAACTTAAATATTCAATAACAGAGGAATGCTGCATAATTATGCATGTGGCACCAGGCTCAGCTTTGGACAATGAAAATTAGAATTTCAAGAAACATTTAAAAACAAAGGAAGGGCTTCCCTAGTTGGGTAGTGGCCAAGAATCCTCCAGCCAACGCAGGAGACACAGGCTGGATCCCTGAAATGGTAAGATCCCACATGCTGCGGAGTAACTAGGCCTGTGCACAACTACCGAAGCTCGCATACCTCAAGCCTGCTGTGCTCTACAACAAAAGAATCCACCGAAATGAGAGGCCAGAGCACCTCGAGGAAGAGTAGCCCCCACCCACCACAACTAGAGAAAGCCCGCATGCAGCAAGGAAGATTCAGAGCAGCCATAAATAAATAACATGTTCTTTTCAAAAACCACACACAGCCATTGCCTTCTCCAAGGAAAATGATCACCATGTATTAAAGAAGATATACAAATAAACAAAACAGTACGCCAACTAGTGGTTGTGTTAGAGATGACGTCTCTTCTGTATGTTTTTCTATATTTCAAATGAGTTTGAAGTATTTTTAAGGTACAAAAACAATGGAGCAGCCAGAAGAAAAAGTTTTCCCTCAATTTCTTACTTTAAGTGTAAAATACTTTTATGAAATATATATAGAAAACACATTTGAGCTAATCCTACTTCCTGCTGTTAATTCATACACGAAGTGTCCTAAGAAATATTTGCTGCACAAGTATTTATACCTTTCAATATATTTTAAAGAAGAAATTTCGCATTTCCCAAACTTTTCAACAGTAAGTACTCCCTTAATGTTTCCTATATGGTGTCAATATCCTCCACTCAAATATGAGTATTACAAAACCACTTAATAACTCAGGAACATCTAAGATTTCTAAAACAAACGTTACTAAAATGTAACGATTAAAGAGTTACACGGGAACAGAGCAATGTAACTCACCAACACAATCTCCGTATCATGTGATACCCAAGACATAGATGTATTTACATGCACTACCTGTCACAGGTTACACTTGCAAAATCTATGTTAACAAGATATGCCTAAAACTGATACCTTGAGTGTGTCCAGTACACCCCGATCCTTAAACGTCTGGTACAGCTTTTTGCGCAGATCATCTTGGCTCAACACATCAGATTTGGGGAACATGACGGACCAGAAGAGAAATCGGTTATGGTTTACCTGGCGGGCAGAGGAGATGTTAAACTCTGCACACAGACCAGTGATCTCCAAGGAAGCTCTCACAAGCCCAGGGGAGAAAGGCGTTTTAACGGAACCAAAGGCTTCACTTCCGCCTGCCTCGAGGAGGCGGCAGGTGACGGCAGGTGAGCGAGCCATCAGGTGTCGGCTTCCTCCCGAGCCCGCCCCACCATGCCCCAAGTTTGAGTCCGAACCTGGGATGCAGGCCCTGGCCTAGGGGAACCCCTGCCTTCAGAGTCCTGCCTCAACCCCAGAGTACCAGGAGGAACAAGGTGAACCTTCCGCTTTGCACTGCAAACTAGGAACTCGGACAGAGACGTGCACGACTTGGAAGTTGTGATAGGGGAGCGTGGCTGTGGCCCACGCGCGACTCTCACGGGCGGAGACCGGAAGACTGAAGGCTACAGAAAGTGCAGCATCGGCCGGAATTCAAGCTGCCCAAAGCCGATCCCCGCCCTCCCCGCAGTCCGGCCACCACCGCGCAAGCGCCAAGCCGCTTAGGACTGCGGCAGGAAGCCCCGCCCACTACGCGAGGGAGGTACCGCGGAGTCTCGCGAGGGCTGCTTCCGGAGTCTCGCGAAGGCTGCTTCCGGGGTCCCTACGGAAGTTGAAGGACGCCGTTCCGTTCCGCGGCAACTGACGGAGCGATTTGGTTGCCGGCGTCTTGCCGCAGGTAGGGGGATGGAGCGAGTGGACCGTTGGTGCTTGGGGACTCTGGGGCATGTGTCTTGTCTCGCGGGAGCCGCGTGTTGGCCCTTTCTCTCCCCTCTCTCCCTGGCCGGCTGAGCTCATCAACAGCACAGGTGGCCATTCCACACCGAGATTCAATCTGCAAACGTCCGTCTGCTTGGGCGCTTTGCTTCTTGTAATAACTTTCATTGGGTTGGGTTATTCATCCCACCCTGGCTTTCTTAACTGCGGCACTATTGCCATTTGGAGTCGGAAAATGCTCCATTGTGGTGCTGTCCTGCGCACTGTAAGATGCTGAGCAGCACCCTTGGTTTCCACCCAACCGATGCCAGTAGCACCTCCCTCCCAGTTCTGACAACCTCCTGACATTGCCACCTGTCCCTGGGAGGCAAAGTCGCCCCTGGTTAAAAACCAGTGAGCTACACTTGGTGCGTGCTGTGAAGAAGATAGGTGAGCTGGGTCCCCAAGATGCTTTAATTAGAAAAGTCTCTCAAGAAGCAATGCTGAAAACATAGCCAGAGAATTGGCTAAGAACTAAGATGCATTGTGAAAGTGTTACTTGCTTAATTGTGTCCGACTTTTTGCGATCCTATAGGGTGAATGGTAACCCACTCCAGTACTCTTGCCTGGAAAATCCATGGACAGAGGAGCCTGATCGGCTGCTGTCCCTGAGGTCGCGAACGGTCGGACATGACTGAGCGGCTTCACTTTCACTTTTCACTTTCATGCATTGGAGAAGGAAATGGCAACTCACTCCAGTGTTCTTGCCTGGAGAATCCCAGGGACGGCGGAGCCTGATGGGCTGCCATCTATGGGGTCGCACAGAGTCGTACATTTACTGAAGCGACTTAGCAGCAGCAGCAGACTGTAGCCTACTAGGCTGCTGTGTCCATGGAATTCTCCAGGCAAGAATACCGGGGTGGGTTGCCACTCCCTTCTCCAGAGGATCTTCCCAACCCAGGAATTGAACCAAGGTCTCCTACATTGCAGGTGGATTCTTTACCATCTGAGCCAGAGATGCATTGTAGACTGAGTAAAGATTTTAGAAAAAGTGGTTGGGGGTAGACATGAGTGGGCACATCTCTGAAAACTGTGTCTTCATCAGGGCATTGTTAAGTAGTATTTGGATAGTGGACAAAAAGCAAAGGAGGAAGGGTGAAAATTCTGAAAGGAATAAAAAAATCAGGACCCTTTCAAGAGCAGTGAGGCATCTGGCCTGACTCCAGAACCCCATGCTGTGGGTATAAGGTATCTAAGGCCTACCTACGAGGACAAAATTGGGCCGGTGTTAGCTTTGTGAGCAGCAATGAAGAGTACAGTGAATTTTCACCCCTAGCTATGAAAGGCTTAAACAATTTAATAGGCATCAGGAGTGATAGGACTTAAGTAGGAGGTAGAGACCATGTAGGTTGGGTTGGGAAATACTTGAAGAAGGAAGGATTTGGGTAGATTTTGAAGATGGGTAAGGTAAACATACAGAATTAGAGTATTCCAGGCATGAAGAGAGAAAATAAGTCTGGACTGGACACAATCAGCTGGAGAGGGGAAAAATAAGTATACCAATCCACTATAGCTGAGGTAGAACAACGTGGGACTAGGTTTTGGATACTGGTACTTAGTTAGATGAGAAGCACTAAGGCTTTTGAGCATAATAGTGAGCTGATGAAGAATGTTCTAAGATGTTAGTATGGAGTCATTTCACAAGGCAACCTGATAATTCTGGGTTACTAAGTTTTCAATTATATTCACCCAAATGTCTTTCCAGGTAACTTCAAAGGAGCAGCCCTAGGCTTGGCCTCTGGAACAGTTTGGAATAAATCTGTCTAGTTCAGATTTAGCAAATACATGGCACTCTCATAGGCATTCCCTTTCCCACAATGCTTCCTTCCTCCCAACGCACACAGTTCAGAGTTAATGAATTTTAAAACTGTGATTCCCAGAACTGAGTATCTTCCCCAGAGAAGGTATTATTAGTCATGAGGACATCGTCTTTTCTTAATGCAGTCTGGAATTGCATTAGCTTTTCTGGCCAGTGTATTGGATTGCTGCCTCTGACTGAGCTGGCAGTAAATGAGAAGCGGTCCCCATAGATGAGCTACTCTAACACTAGGTTTCCCTCATCCCCTTGTGCTGTTGATTTTTTCAGCCCAAGTATAGAACTTTATTTCGAATTCTTTAAATTCTGTCCTGTTCATGTCACCTATTTCTCCTAGCCATGGAGGTCTTTTGAATCCTAACTTTAGCCTTCTAATAAATTAGCTGCCTTTAGCATGTTTTCTTGGAGAAGATACTCCAGTACTCTTGCCTGGAAAATCCCATGGACGGAGGAGCCTGGTAGGCTGCAGTCCTTGGGGTTGCTACAAATTGGACACGACTTCACTTTCACTTTTCACTTTCATGCATTGGAGAAAGAAATGGCAACCCACTCCAGTGTTCTTGCCTGGAGAATGCCAGCGACGGGGGAGCCTGATGGGCTGCCATCTCTGGGGTTGCACAGAATTGGACACGACTGAAGCGACTTAGCAGCAGCAGCAGCAGCAGCAGCAGCAGCAGCGTGTTATCTTTAGGTGTGAGAAGTTGGCTTCATCTCAGTTTCTGATGCAAACGCCTTGAGCTGCACTAGGTGAAGGTCAACCTCCAAGGCTCCCTAGAGACCCCATGCTGTCCAGTGACATGGAGCCTGTGAACGTTCCAGTCAGTCTGCTCCTGTCCCTCCTTCAGCAGAGAACATGCACACCCTGGGTCTCCAGCACTGCTCTTGCCCTGGGGGTACCCCAGGCTGTCACCCAGGCTACTGGTCTCCCATGAGTGCCTAGGTGGAGAACCACATGACTTCAGGTGACTCACCTTCTCCCTAGTTCCCTTCCACAACAGGGAGTGTAGGTCTGGAATGACTTGTTCTTCTAGGACAAGGGAGTAATGACCCACTCTTTCTCAGGATACACGTTAAAGGACTTAGTTTATCATAGAAGTTCCCAGCATAGTTAGTGTCTGACCAAAGACAGGCATTTCATACCTGTTTCTGTTGCTGTTTTAATCTCTTCAGTGGTACTCCGACTTCAAGATAAGCCTTTTTGTTTTCTGAAAGTTGGCATAACAGTTACTAACCTCTGAAAGCCTGGCTCTATTCCTATGATTTCTCAATGTCCCTGGTCAGTAGTCACACCATCAGAGTTGTTAACCCAACTTTTTTTTTAACATGCCCATCTTGGGGTTCATAGCCTGCCTAACCTCATGTCTCCCACACTTACTGTGTGAAAACCATTCTTTGAGAAAACTCCAATTTGACACACCTGTGTCCCGTGTTGTTTACACACCAGGTGCCTCAAATCATTGCCCGTTCTCCCTTGCTTTTTCCTGATAGTAGCCTGCACATCTCTTGCTTTTCTTAACATACAGCACACATTTCAGCTTGTGTGGGGCTTTTGCCCTTCTGACTCAAGCCTCCTGGCTTTCTGGTCCCACGTTATGGCCATTACTAGCTAGTGCCCTACTTCTCACATTTTGTACATGGTCTCTTCAAGAAGTCCAGAGCTCCTTGTGTGTTGATTTCTTCAGTTCTCTCTCTCAAAAGCAGTTCAAGACATTTTAACCACCACAGCTGTTCTCGGCACAGACGGGAGTCCTGGCTCCCCTCTGTTCAGCCAACAAGTCCTGCCCTTGTACAGGAGGGTTTCTTCATCCTATTTTAACAACTGTGGCAGCTTCTCCCAAACGTGCTGTTCGTCACCTGACACAGGCTTCATCAGTCAAGGCCCTGGAGGGCCTCGGCACTAGAACTTTCAGAAGGTTCTCATCCTTGTTGAGGCTAGTTAATCCCGTCTCCCCCACCTCCTTCCTGCCTTCCTTTTCTTACATTCCAGCACTATGCCCTCCCCCTGGAGGAGGAAATGGCCACCCACTCCAGTATTCCTGCCTGGAGAATCCCATGGACAGAGAAGCCTGGCAGGCTACAGTCCATGGGGTCGCACAGAGTTGGACACGACTGAACACACAACGGCATGCCCTCCCCCTGTTCCCTGCAGGTCCATCCCACTAGCACTGAGCAGTTTCCTGTTCGAGGCTGTGTTAGGGGTATGAGACCCTAGCTGGAAAACCCAGCCGCTATTCTCTTCCACTCTCATCCCTGTACTGCTCCGAGTTGCTCTACCTTGATGCACTATTGGCCCCCCACCCCCCATTTCCACAGGGCTCTGAAACCTGTGACCCATGGAAAATAAGCTCACTCCGTCCCCAGTCTCTTCTACCTCCCTTTTTCTTAAGCCTGCAGGTTTTTTCAGCTTTGACAACGTTGTTAGTTTCCTACTGTGGCCATAACGCATTACCACAAATTTACTGGCTTAAAACAACACAAACTTATCATCTTACCATTTTGTAGGGTAGAAGACCAACTCGGGTCTCACTGGGCATAAGTCCCTTCTGGAAGCTCTCTGGAAGAATCTGTTTTGTCATCCTTTCCAGCTTCTAGGGGCCACCCACATTCCTTGGTTCATGGCTGTTTTCTCCATCTTGAAAATCAGCAAAGTTTCATCTCCATGGCAATCCACCCACTACCATGCTTCCCCCCCTCCCCTGAACCCCCANACCTGGGACCCTCAAGGGGAACTGTTCATTTTCTCTCCTACCCCTGTAGATGAGTCTATAGGGTAGAGGCTTGCTTGCTCCTTGTGGAACTTTGCCACCCACTTCTCCCCTCTGTCCACGCTGCTTCCTGTGGACTAATTACTGCCAGTCTAGACTGCCCACAACCCTTCTGTTATTCTTTCCTACAGGCTTCTCCTGGGCAGCTCTCACTGGTCAGATATTGCCTTTAATCCTGGAAACTGGAATTGCCTTTTGGTGGGTGTCAGCGGAAAGATACAACCAAACCAAAGATTGGAGAGAGGAAAGCTTTATCACTTGGCAGCAAGTAAGGAGAATCTTACCAGAGATCTTTCCTAAGATAGTGTCTCCCTGAACAGCAAACTTGGGGAAGTTTTAAGCTCAGGGCAATGCATATTCATAAAGGGGTTCTAGGTGAAGAGGATTCATCACAGAATTGGCACCATATTGGACAAAGTCCAAGAAGGAAATGGCAACCCACTCCAGTATTCTTGCCTGCGAAATCCCATGGAGAGGAGCCTGGTGGGCAACAGTCCATGGGGTCACAGAGAATCAGACACAGCTGAGCACACACGACTACTGCTAAGCTTTGATTAAAGTCACCTTGGTCAACATTATCATTCCATTCCCCACCAGGGTGGGGGCCTTAGTTCCTGCAGAACTCAAAGACATAATCAGATTGTTATGTCTATCCCTTGAGAAGGAACTGGGACTGTTTTGTCACTGATAACTATTGTTTACTGACTGTTTTTCTTTTGTTCCTGTATTCCCTCAGTTCCCTTAAGATCACTAATGACTGAGACTTGTTCAAGGGCAAGTTTTGTGGCCAGGCTTAGATCACAAAATGGCTTATGTCAAAAATGGCTTCCGGGGGATTCCCTTGAGGCCCGTGGTTAGGACTGCAAGTTTCCACTGCCCGGGACCTGGGTTTGGTCTCTGGTCAGGGAATTACGATCCCACGAGCCATGAGCCACGTAGTACAGCCAAGAAAAAAGAGAGGCTTCTTTTAAGTCAAGAAAGCCATGCCTGGTTCTCTTTCTCTTGTTCCCCCTACCCTATCTTCTAGTGTCCCTACAGTGACCTACATGGCCCATCTTAGTCTGTTAAGGCTGCAGTAAGTAAGTAATGCTCAAAATTCTCCC
>SJYV01037616.1:219952-265828 GCA_006410875.1 Neotragus pygmaeus | reverse complement strand
CTTGAGTGACTGCTTCATTTCCCAGGTTGGGGAGGTTTTCAACTATTATCTCTTCAAATATTTGGGGGCGGGGGGGGGGGAGCTTTCTCTCTCTTCTCCTCTGGAATCCCTATAATGTGAATATTAGTGTGCTTGGTGTTTTTCCAGAGGTCTCTTAAACTAGCCTCATTTCTTTTCATTCTTTTTCTTGCTCAAGGGTAGTGATTTTCTCTACTCTGTCTATCCATTCTTCTCTATCATTTGTCTACGATGGATTCCTTCTAGAGTGTTTTTGATTTCAGTTATTGTGTTCTTCATCTCTGATTGTTCATTTTATTTTTTAACTCTTTGTTAAAATCTTCTAACTCCTCAGTCTGTGTATCCATTCTCCTCCTGAGTTCTTTGATCATCTTTATGATCATTACTCTGAACACTTTCTAGGGTAGATTGCCCAGCTCCTCTTCTTCACTTAGTTCTTTTTCTGTGGTTTTATCTTGTTCATTCATCTGGAACACTTTGTTCTGCTGCCCTGCCCCTGTTTGAGTTTCTGTGTATATATTCATGTATGTGGTAGGTTAGTTAGTTACATTTCTTGACCTCGGAGAAGTGGCCCTCTGTATTAAGTGTCATAGCAATGCACTTCTCTCTCATTGTGCAAGCTATATACACTCTAGGGGTTCCCCCTAAGAGGGCTGTGTGAGTTCTTCTGTTGCAGTGGGCAGACAGTATGAGTTGTCTGATAGGCTTGGTTGGCCCCTAGTCTGGTTGGTTGCCAGGCTCTGCCTTGTGTCCGTGGTGCTGGCTGCTGTCTCTAATTCCTCCAGTCCTGTGGGGCTCCTGCAGTAAAACCCAGCTGGTCTTCAAAGCCAAAGGTTCTTGGGGCTTACTTCCCATTACCATATTCCTGGGCCAAGAGTGTGGTGGGGGGCTCAGAACTCTCATGCCTATGGAAAAACCTCTGCAAAATAATTCTTCTCCAGTTTGTGGGTCACTCACCTACTTTCACTTTTCACTTTGATGCGTTGGAGAAGGAAATAGCAACCCACTCCAGTGTTCTTGCCTGGAGAATCCCAGGGCCGGGGTAGCCTGGTGGGCTGCTGTCTATGGGGTCGCACAGAGTCGGACACGACTGAAGCGACTTAGCAGTAGCAGTAGCAGCACCCAGCAGGCTATGGGGTTGGGTTATATCACATGTCTGCCCCTCCCTACCCATCCCATTTTGGTTCCTTCTTTATGTCTAGTTGTAGAAGATCTTTTCTGGTACGTTCCAGCCTTTGTCATCAACGGTTACTCTGAAGACAGCTGTGATTTTGGTGTGCTCATGAGAGGAAGTGAGCTCAGGGTTTTTCTACTCTGCTTTCTTGGCTGCTCTTCTCACACTGTTATAAACTACTTTTTTTCTCTTAATATTTGGCAAATTTTAAATATCTTTTTACAACACAGTTTTCAATGATGTACTACAATTCTATGGAACATACCCCTGTAGAAATGCACTCACTTAGCACCCAGATCTTGGTTTCCATCACTGTACTCTAATAGAGGAATGAGGGCTTCTTGGATAAATGGCTGACTTTACGATCATGGTAAAAAAGGCATAAGATGAGCCTGGAGCATCTTATTATGCCAGAATATAAGGGACTACTGAAGAAAGGAAGGAAGGAGAAAAAGAAAGAAAGGAAAGAAAAAAGGCACAATGCCAAAAGGGTACTGGAGCCAGCTGAAGGAGCTTCCAATGGCCAAAGATGAAAGAGTTTGAGCAACAAAATATAGTATTCAATTATAACTATATATATAGTTATGTATATCTATTCCATAAATCTCTGCTGATAAAAAAAATAGATTGGGTAAATAGATAACTGTGGGAGAAGAAACAAATCTCCTGTGCAGAAGAATCCCAATAATTTAGTAGGTATTCTTCCTTCAAGGAGGTAGAACACAACTACCAACTCCTTAAGTGTGGGCCACGCATAGTGATTTTCTTTCAAAGAGGGCAGTATAAAAGAAGAGAAAAAAAAGAAAGAGAGATGATCAAGGCTAACCAATGGCAGTAAGTCAGGGTAACCCTGTGCATTCCTGATATGATGTGATGAGACCAACACATTAGCTCTGTGTTCTTTTTCCAAAAACGACATAAGACCAAACAACACAATGAGGGGAAAATCAGACAAATCTAAATTGAAAGACATTCTATTGAGACAACATACCTGACTGGTACTTCTCAAAATTCTCAGAGTCATTGAAAATAAGGAAAGTCTGAAAAATGGCCATAGCCAAGAAGAACTTAAGGAAACATGATGAGAGTGTCTCAGATGGGATCCTACTTCTATTAAGACATTAGGTAAAAACTAAGGAAATGAATAAAGCATGGGCCTTAGTTAATATTAATTTCTCAGTATTGTTTAATTAATTGCAAAAAATATACCATAAAATATAAGATAATCATAATGAGGAACTGGGTATAGGATATACAGGAATTCTGTACCAGTTTCACAATGATGCTGCAAGCCTAAATTTAAATCTTTAACATTTCAAAATTTCATTTTAAAATATTTTTGAAATGACACAAAAGATGCATCATATTTAACAATATATTATCATTGATCATTTAAGTAGTTTCTTAATTTTTGTTTTTGAACACATTTATGATGAACATCCTTATGATTAAACCCTTGAACACATATGTTATAATTTCCTTTAGGATAAGTTTGTAGAAGTGAAATTGGAGGATAACAAGTGTGCATATTATAATAGTATTAAGGATTTTGATTTAAAATACATAATGAGGCACTTTCAGCTGAAGACTAACTGAGCTTCAAATAACCATTATGAGGAGAGGTAGTCAGATTTGGAAAGGACTATTGTTAGATATTTTTCCTGCCCAAGTCAGTCACATCAAATGCTAGACATTCAGGGTTTTTCTTGCTTGCTTGCATGTCTTCATCTTTGCAGCAGATGAATGCACCTGTTAAGGTACCAGCCTCCATCATAAGGCTAAACTTCCTCATGTTGAGTTTAACTAGCCCAGTATTAAAAAACAAAAGTAGAAAAAGAAATGCTCATCTCTAGATATCCAGAAGACATGAGCAGAGCCTTCCTGGACTTTATTAGGCCATCAGACTAAGAATATTTTTAGTGGTTCTCAATATGAGAACCATATTCTGTGATTCTTAAACTGTGGCCTATGGAACCAGCAGCATCAGCATCTATGAGAAACCTGTTAGAAATGCAGATTCTCAGGCCCCACCCTCACTCTACTGAATTGGAAGTTCTGGGGTTAGTTCCAGCATTATGTGGGTTGTGTTTATTTATTTATTTATTTATTTGAGAGGTATATACACCTGAAACTTAAACAGCTTTCAGTTCAGTTTAGTCACTCAATAGTGTCTGACTCTTTGTGAAGCCATGGACTGCAGCATGCCAGGCTTCCCTGTCCAACTCCAGGAGCTTGCTCAAACTTGTGTTCATTGAGTCGGTAATGCCATCTAACTATCTCATCCTCTGTTGTCCCCTTCTTCTCATGCCTTCAGTCTTTCCCAGCATCAAATAATCTTCCAATGAGTCAGTTCTTTGCATCAGATGGCCAAAATATTGGAGTTTCAGCTTCAGCATCAGTCCCTCCAATGAATATTCAGGACTGATTTCCTTTAGGAAATCTGGTTTGACCTCCTTACAGTTCAAGGGACTCTCAAGTCTTCTCCAACACCACAGTTCAAAAGCATCAGTTCTTTGGTGCTCAGCCTTCTTCACAGTCCAACTCTCACATCCAAGCATGACTGCTGGAAAAACCATACCTTTGACTAGACAGACCTTTGTCAGCAAAGTAATGTCTCTGCTTTTGAATATACTGTCTTGGTTGGTCGTAGCTTTTCTTCCAAAGAGCAAGCATCTTAATTTCATGTCTGCAGTCACTATNCAAGCATGACTGCTGGAAAAACCATACCTTTGACTAGACAGACCTTTGTCAGCAAAGTAATGTCTCTGCTTTTGAATATACTGTCTTGGTTGGTCGTAGCTTTTCTTCCAAAGAGCAAGCATCTTAATTTCATGTCTGCAGTCACTATCTGCAGTGATTTGGAGTCCAAAAAAATAAAGCCTCTCACTGTTTCCAGTGTTTCCCCATCTATTTGCCATGAAGTGATGGGACTGGATGATCTTAGTGTTTTGAATGTTGAGTTTTAAGCCAGCTTTTTCACTCTCCTCATTCACTTTCATCAAGAGGCTTTATTAAGATAAAATTCACATACCACAAAATTAACTAATTTAAAGGATACAATTCAACAGTTTTTAGTTTTGTGCCACAATCAATTTTAAAGCGTTCATTATCTCAAAAAGAAATCCTGTACACTTTGGCATACTCTCCTATCCACCTAGCTGCACACAACCACTGCTTTCTCTTTTTCTGCCTTTGTAGATTTGCCTATTTGTATAAGTGGAAACAGAAATAGTATGAAGCCTTTTGTGTCTGGTTTATTTCACTTAGCATAATGTTTTTAAGCCCATTTGTGTTGTAGCGTGTATCAGTACTTCATTCCTTTTTATGGTCAAATAATATTCCATTATGTGCATAACATTTTGTTTATCTGTTCATGAGCTGATGGTCATTTGGGTTGTTTCCACCTTTCAGCTATTGTGACTTTTCTCCTAAGGTAGTGCTGCCATGGACATTCCTGTGCAATCTGTGTTTTCACAAGCCCTTCAGGCGGCGATTCCAGTGCATGCTAGTTTTTGAGAACCATTTTTGTTGTTGAGGAGGAACAAGAACTAATTAAAGACAGTTATTTTTCATAAATAGAGAGCACCGTTTCTCCTTTAGGTCATAAGTCAAGGTGGAAAAGGAAGAAACGTGGCAGTGGGATTTGATAGTGTGTGCCCACCCAGGATGCTGCCATGCAGGGCAAGGTGGGGCTGAGATGGCTGAAAGAAAGGAAGCCCTGGTTAAAATGGAATTGCTCCCTTTTTGAGCATGAGGCCTCCCTCACTTCTTTATCAGTGTGTCATTATGTTCTGAAGGTCACCCAGCTCTTGAGTATTGAAGCTTCACTTCAGAAGTGAAACACCTTGAGTTTCAATAGTTCTCAAAATTTTACAAAGCTTTTCTCTCTACACTGTCTTTATCTTCACACTGTCAGCATCCTCAGGTGAATCAAGTAACTCCATTTTACAGATAAGGTCACTGAGGCGTAGTGAGAGGAAATGATCTGTCTGAAGTCATAGATCAGGATACGATAAAGTGGGGACCAGCCTCAGTTCACTGACTCCTCTATTCACTCCAACAGTGGTCCTCAGCTCTCGCTACACACTGAAATTACTGGAGGGTCTTTTTAAAAACACTATTTAGGCTTCACACTCAGAGATTTGGTTTGATTGGTCTAAGGTGGGACTTAGGCATTGAGATTTTTCAAAGGCTTCTTGAGATTTTTTTCTAATTTACTTTATTTCTTTTATTTTTACTTTTCCTTTTGAAATGACTTTGGACTTACAAACAAACAAACAAACAAGATGTAAAATAGTACAAAGAAGTCCCATATATCCTTCCCCCAGCTTTCCCAAATGTTAAGGTCTTACATAAGCACCATGTAATTATCAAAGCCAGATATTAACATTGGAACATTACTATTCACTAATCTATAGACCTTGACCAAATTTCATCAATTGCAATTTGGGTTAATTTGAGTTGCTCCATCTCCTTGGTGGCCTTTACTCTTTTCCAGATGATATTAATGTGCATTCAGGGTGAGAACTGCTAGAAGGACAGTGGAGTCCTGCAGGTGGTTTTCTAAATGTAGACTGTATGATGTACTTCCCCCTATTCTCTGACATGTAAGAGCTGTGCCTGAAAATCCACTGTATTTCTAAGCTATTGTTATGCTGCTGATGGGATGAATCATTTGAAGACTTCTATTTCTTATGAAGTATCAGTTGTTATATCTGCCAGGAGGAGAAATGAGGCTAGTTATATTCACAGCAAGGTTACCAGCACCCAGGTGAAAATGGAAAATAGTGCATTGGAGAAGGGAGAGTTAAAGAGCCCTTCAATATTAACTCACAACTCAGTGATCTTTGATGAACAGAATGGCCTTCTTTGGATGTAAATGTCTTGAATGCAATTTAGATTTTAATTAGAGATGTGCTGGCCCTTAATGTGGAAGTATTTATATAGCGAGGCCAAAGATGCTAAACTGAAAACCGTGCATTTCTTACAGATGGTCTGTTAAATTAAAAACTGTCTCTCAACCTCTAGTCTTGACCCTGCCGTTACAAAGATGACGCATCGAAGCAGTAGCCTGTCAGTTATCCTGAGTGATTGGCTGGGTACTCCAGCTGGATGTATCACCCGACAACTTATTAAGCTGAGTAGTTTATAAGGGTTTTTATTTTTATTTTCTCCTAAGGTAGTTGGATTATCTTTATCCAATTTGAATTTTCAACCTCATCTGCTTATTATCTTCTGCTCTGAGTGAAAACAAACCTGTGTGTCTCTGCTGTGTGCAAATTAGCCTGGTTCCCAAGGCCCTGAGGCTTAACAGAAACCTGTCTAGGAGTAAGTAAAAATGTTATTAAATTCAAAGCCACATCACCAGCACTGGATTCCTCTAGGCTACATATGTTCACTGTCAGCAAATACTTCCTCTATGAGACACCAGCTTGGAAGCATTTGAACCCAAAGGTATTACATGTGTGTTTATATTAGAAATTGTATACACAGACACATCCATGCTTTAGCTTCCCAGAGGAAGCAACTGGCTGCCGGGATCGTGGCCTTGTGGGTCCCTGCCCAGGACACTCTCTCACAAAGGGAAAAAAGTGAGCTTTTGAACACAAGTCCTCTTCGGCCAAGAATGCCCTCTCCCTGCACTTCTCACCCCTTCTTTTCCTGCACTGTTACCACCTCCTCTCAGAGTCTTTCCTTGGTTTCCTCCCCCAACCTGAGTTAAAAGTCTTTTCTATACACTTGCGCAATGGCCAGCACTTATCTTGTGCTGCAGTTAATGTTTGCTTGTCTGGTGTCTCCATATTCTAGCACCCAGCCCAGTGCCTGCTCCACAGTTAATGCCTAAGACAGGCTTGTGTGTTTGGCGAGAGACCCAAGAGGGAGGGGACATATGTATACACATAGCTGATTGGCTTCATTGTACAGCAGAAACCAACACAACATTGTAAAGCAATTATATTCCAGTTAAAAAAATGACCAATCACAGCTCCTTATTCAGCCTAACGACTTGCAAGCCCTACGGTAGCCGTTTGCTTCCGTGTCAGCCGCCGGCGCTCACGCTTTGCCAGCCAGGTCTTCAGGTGAGTCCTGCTCAGATCTGCCCTCTTCCCAGGCAGGGAACAACCCCATGGTCTTCTAGAAGACAATGAGGGGCCAGGTGAGAGGAGGGGACGTTTGCAGACCCCACACTGGAGGTTCCCAGCACGGGGTCTGCTCTTCCTTCCCGGCTTTTCAGATGAACAGGTAATTCGTGGGGGAAATAGTCCAGGCCCTTTTAAGATTTCAAAGACTCAAGAGTGGAGTTTCTTACTGAGGAAGGCTCCTGCTGCCTTAAAATCCTTCTCTGCCTCCTCTCTGTAACCGCCTCCATACCTGCTGGCCAGGACTTGGTGGGATGCTTCAAGCTTTAGCCTGGCTCTCTGGGTTGCTCGAGTTTCCTTTCCTCTCTTCCCTGTTAGAATGCGTATCCATATAGGAAGGTCTTTCCGGTTCCTCTAGCCCCATCCTCACTGAACCTTCTGAGAAAACAGACCTGTTCCCTTCCCACCATATGGAAAGCTCAGCCTTGCAGGGACCTCCGCCCCTGGCTGACTAGACCAGGGATGAGGCCCAGCCTAACACCAGCAAACTCTGACTGGCTGATAGGAGAGGGAAGATAAATAACTGGTCAGCAAGAGTCTCTGGCAGGGAGTTTGAATGAGGGAGCCTGGAACTGTGCCTTGGAACTGGGTGGGGTAAGTCCTGAGAGCCTCAGCAGTGGGGCCTGGAGGGGCCCAGCGGCACAGCCGCAGGCTGGGGAGGAGCCACTGTGCTTTTCTTCCTTCCGCATCGCATCTTGTCTAAAGTCCTACACTAAAAAGAATCAAATTTTCCCTTTTATTTTTTTTTTCATTTTAACCTAAAAATATATAAATCATTGCCTCCGGTAACACAATTGTGTTCTTCTGAGGCATCTGACAATCTGTAGGTTTTATCTGGAAGCCATCTCTTCAATAGACTGTGTCTCCAGCTGACTAAAGCGACACTCTGCATTATTTCCTGGTGGCTCAGAGGGTAAAGCGTCTGTCTACAGTGTTCGATCCCTGGGAAGATTCCCTGGAGAAGGAAATGGCAACCCACTCCAGTACTCTTGCCTTGAAAATCCCATGGTCAGAGGAGCTTGGTGCAGGCTACTAACCATGGGGTCACAAAGAGTCGGGCACAACTGAGCGACTTCACTTTCTTTCTTTTTTACATTATTGGGGCAGCTCTGAAGATCTGCTGGAAATGACTCTCTGGCTGGAGGTTCACCACGCTGCTTGTGCTTGTGGTACACAAGTGGGCACACAAGTCAGGTTTACAGGCGATTAAATGAGGCCGAGTGAAAGGAGCACGTTCTTTACTGTCAGAGTGTTGCGGCTGTTTGTCTGAGCGCCTCCCAAACCACAGTCATCAACCTTGCTGAGGAACCAAAGGAAGGAACTATTAGGAATCAGTGGGTCCAGCATTGAAAGGGTTAGGAATTGTTTGGTTTAGTATTAATAACTGCTCTCTGGGCTTCAGAATGATTGCAGCTTAGAATGTGTAAAGAAGAAATGCAAACAGAAAATCTTCATTGCTGCTGCTCCTGCTGCTAAGTCGCTTCAGTTGTGTCCGACTCTGTGCGACCCCGTAGATGGCAGCCCACCAGGCTCCTCTGTCCCTGGGATTCTCCAGGCAAAAACACTGGAGTGGGTTGCCATTTCCTTCTCCAATGCATGCATGCATGCTAAGTCGCTTCAGTCATGTCCAACTCTGTGCAACCCTATGGACTGTAGCCTGCCAGGCTCCTCTGTCCATGGAATTCTCTAGGAAGAATACTGGAGTGGGTCGCCATTTCCTACTCCAGAAAATCTTCACTATCTTGTCTTAAATGAGATAGATACGTGTGCTTGTGTTCACTCAGTCGCATCCTATTTTTTGTGACCCTATGAACTGCAGCCCACCAGGTTCCTCTGTCCATAAAATTCTCCCAACAAGAATACTGGAGTGGATAGCAATTCCCTTCTCCAGGGGATCTTCCCAAGCCAGGGATTGAACCTGTGTCTCTGGATTCTTTACCACTGAGTCTCCTGGGAAGCGCCAAACGAAGAGACCCATTAGCATTATGGGATATTGAATAGAGTTTTTTTTAATGCAACTTTGTGACTCTGTGAGCAACTTTAGAGAAAAGCCAACACCTTCAGCAAGGGAACAGGTGTTAATTTGGACAGACACAGTCATCTCTCTGTGTCCTACGAGGCTAGCGCATAGGTTTGCCGGGTGGTTAAACTGTGGTGAGACCATGCTCTGCTGTGCCAGTAAATCTTTGCAGAGGTCTGAGAAGAAACCCCTCGGGAGTTTGTATTATGTTTTGATTTTTTTTCTTCTCTACATTGGAGAGGGTTATTGAGTTCTCAGAAAATGGAAATTAGCCCTGCTCAAAGAGTCTTAAGAAGCTGCCTCTTTAAAAAATAGCAAATTATGGGTTTTTCCTGCCTTCCTCGTCTTTATTCTATACAGGGACAGCCACCTGCATGGGATTGCTGCATGGGTGCCTGGAGGAAGGGGGCTCAGCACCGGCCTGAGGAGGTGACGTGCATCGAGTGCAGGGAGGGACGTGTGGAGACAAGTATTTTTCCACATAAACAACACAGAACAGGATAGCAATAAATAGAAGACAAACCTGATTTAACTGTTTCTTTAACTGTTCCTTGATGACAATTTGGCAATGTATATCAACTTTAGCAATTCATGTCAAAGAAATAAAGTATATGGAAGGGTCTTCATTTCAGCCTTATTTCAGGAAAACCTGAAAACTACATACATTTCTAACACCTGGAGAGAGTGAATGAGTAAATTATGGCAGATTCAACAGAATAATATGCATCTGTTAAAAAAAATTCACTGTAAAAATAATTTTGTGATATACAAATGCATTCATAAAATAGTTACATCAAAAGGGACATAGATCAATAATACAGAATTAACTGGTAAGTAATTCTATGTCAGAATTGTGCATCATTTTTTTCCTTCTTCTTGCCTATCTGCATTTTATGATTTTCACCAGCATTTATAATTTTTTCCTTAAAAAAGAAAAGAAAACCAAACTACTTATGACTATTTGTAAAAGGCAAGAAACTTGTGTCACTTCGTGGAGTATGTGTAGAAGAATAATTGCATAAATGGAACGCCCTGGGCTAGAAGAGCTAGAGAAAAGGGAGGAGGGAGGTCAGTGTGTGAGCAGAAACTAAGATGCTATTACAGGAAAACTCCGAGTTAAGGGATGCAAAGAACAAGGGAATTTATTTGTCTTTCGTGTCCAGGGTAAGCACTCCTGGAGGACAGACGGTGCTGTTCATTTCCTGCAGGGCTGGGCTCCTTCTATCCCGAGGCTCTGCTTCTCCGGTGCTTTGTCCTTCATCGTGAGTGCTGGAGGCGCTGCACACCAGAAGCAGCCCATCACAGAGCGTCCCCCTGGTGAGAGTTTCATCCATGACCTGACCTAACTGCAAATGTGCTATGGTTGAAATGCCTATGGTTGGCCTAGATTCTGCTCCTGTGAAAAGTGGGCAGAGAGGATTTGGGGGGTCACTGTTAATCTCCACGAGGGGTCTCTGAGCTGAGTGTAGGCACAGTGAGCAATGATTCAAGGTGGCAAAGCAGAGAGGGCAAGTGGAGGAAATGCAAAACATAACCACCGCTGGTATCTTTCAACCAGTGTTTCCTATTGAAACATTGGATGACAATCTCAACAGTACATCGATGGATGGTGTAAGGTGTGCTAAGCACTTTCTGCATAATTCCTGTTGTGTCAGCCTCACTCCTTTCTCCTCTGCTCAGAGAAGAGCATTGGAATTCAAGGTGCTGTGGCATTGTTACAAAGCGGCCTCCACAGGCTCTTGCCTGGGCTTCAGCAGCAGCCTGGTAACTCATCTTCTCACCAGCCCTAACCCATTATCCACAGCCAGAGAGATCTTCTAAAACGAGGTAAAACAAGCACCNTTCCAGTCCTGTGGCCACTTCTGAGTTTTCCAGATTTGCTGGCATATTGAGTGCAGCATTATAACTGCATCTTTTTTTTTTTTTTTAGGATTTGAAATAGCTCAACTAGAATTCCGTCATCTCCACTAGTTTTGTTAGTGGTAATGCTTCCCAAGGCCCACTTGACTTCACATTCCAGAATGTCTAACTGCAGATGAGCAGCTATATCACTGTGGCTCTCTGGATCATTAAGTTCATATTTGTGTAGTTGTGTAGTTCTGTGTATTCTTGTCACCTCTTCTTAATCTCTTTTGCTTCTGTTAGGTCCTTACCGTTTCTGTCCTTTGTTGTTGAGACAGGTATCCAATTTTAATAGCATTGGAATTATCTCCTGTTAGCCCAACCTCTAGCTTTCACTGAGTGGTTGATCTCCCTGATATTGCAGTCATTTGGCCACGTTTCACCTTTTGCTTGCAGTACTTAAGGTTTTAGGCATTGTGAGAATGTCCCAAGTTGCATGTGTTCTTTCTGCATTTGAGTCCTAACTTCTCTTTTCTCCAGGGAATTAATAGTTTCTCCAGGAAACATTATCAACCCAAGAACAGTTATAAAAACAGTGAAATAATCTTCTACTTTAAAAATCTAGAAAAATAAGAGTAAAATAAATCAAAAGTTACAAGGAAAGAAATAATAAAGTTTAGAGAGAAAATCTAGAGAAGGGAAAACAATAGAGAAGACCCACAAAAGCAAGAACAAGAATTTTGAATTCATCAGTAATATTGGTAAACTTCTTCTTTCATGTCTTAGCAATGAAAAATGAGAGAAAACACAGTTATAAACATTAAAACAAAAAGCCCAGATAATTTTTCAGATGCACAGCAATTAAAAGGATAATGAAGGAATGTAACACGATTTTTTCCCAATAAATTTGATAGCTCAGATGAAATGGACAATATCTTTGAAAGACACAAAATATCTAATCATACATAAGAATAAATTTAAAATCAGGACCTTCCTATAATTTGTGAAACAATTTAATATGTAATTAGAATTTTTCCCCACAATAAAAATCTTTGCCCAAATGGCTTCACCAATGAATTTTACAAAATCTTAAGAAACAAACAATTCCAAATGTTTATCATTGCTTTCAGAAAATAAAGGAAGATTTTCCTCTATTTCAAACTGATTTAAACCTACTGATTTTCCAACTAAAGTAAACCTACTTTGATACAAAACCACAATTTTATTTAAGAAAAAATACAATTACATGCCAATAACACTCATTAAATGTAAAGAAAATATTGTCAGTAACATTATTAATATATCAAATTACCAATAAATAAAAGGGATACATAAATCCAAAAGTTTATTTTAGGAAGGTAAAGTTGTTTTAACATTAGAAAAATCAATATAATTTACCATATTAACAGAATAAAGAAGAACAAACAATCATCTAAATAAATTGAGATAAAGTGTTTGAAAAAAATGCAACACCTGTTCATGATTAAAAACTCNAAGGTAAAGTTGTTTTAACATTAGAAAAATCAATATAATTTACCATATTAACAGAATAAAGAAGAACAAACAATCATCTAAATAAATTGAGATAAAGTGTTTGAAAAAAATGCAACACCTGTTCATGATTAAAAACTCTTAGCCAACAAGACAAAACAAAGAACTTCCTCAGTTTTACAGGAGATTCTGTGACAATACAACTATTATGCTTAATGGTGAAACTGTAAATGCTTTTCCTCCTACGATTAGACTTCTCCTTTTCCTCTCTTCTTCTTCAGTCTTGTTTTCATCCCCTTCTTCTTTCTTCTCCTACCCCATTTCATTTTTTTCTTTTCCAGAACCACAAGTGGCATCCATCACTTCTGTCCATGTCCATGTGTTACATGGACCCAATGTAAATGCACACAAGCTGAAAAATTCACCTGTTGTTCATTTGAGTTTTTTTTTTTNGCATGGCTTAGTTTCATTGAGTTAGACAAGGCTGTGGTCCATGTGATCAGATTGGCTAGTTGTCTGTGATGGTAGTTTCAGTCTGTCTGCTCTCTGATCCCCTCTCTTAGTGCCTACCGTCTTACTTGGGTTTCTCTTACCTTGGACGTGGGGTCTCTCTTCACGCTGTTCCAGCAAAGTGCAGCCGCTGTTCCTACCTCTGAAGCTGGATAGCACCTCTCGGCCACCGCCCCTGCCCTCGGGTGGCCATGCTCGTGTGCCTTGGCAGCGTCTGTGTACCACATCTTTATCCATTCATCTGTTGCTGGCCTTTTAGGTTGCTCTGTGTCCTGTCTATTGTAAATAGTGCTGCAGTGAACACTGAGGTACACATGTCTTTTTGCATTATTGCTTTTTCAGGGTATATGCCCAGTAGTAAGATTGCTAGGTCATATGGTAGTTCTATTTTTAGTTTTTTAAGAAACCTCTGTACTGTTCTCCATAGTGGCTGTACCAGCTTATATTCCCAGCAACAGACAACACTGTTTTCTGACCAAGACTCAGAGCTATAAAGTTTATCATACTACTTGGTGCCAGAGGTGAAACTGGGACAAAAATATTGGCACTGTAAAAATGTTTTTATGACTTACAGAATAATAGAAGTAGAAACTTGTGGTTGAGGCGAGAGCAAAGGTGGGTAGTATGAATACTAGTGTTAGTAGATAATACCCCCAGAACACGGCTGAGAGATGTACAACAGGGCCTCAAAAGTCTACCCTGACCTGTAACAACAGTCAGAGTCAGTAGTCATCTCTCTCTTTGAAGCTGGGGAAACTGGTATGGCTTAGCTGAATTGGCTTAGCTCATGTTACACACTGGCTTTACCTGTCTCCTCCTCCCCTCTGTTAATGATAAGGTTGGGGAACTTTAAAGGACTTCCTAATTGGGGCCCAGGGGGAGTAGAGATTACACTTGTGTTCTTGGCTGTCCCTCCCTGTTCTCCTGTTCCTCTCTAGGTCTGTCCTTGGGCAAGTCATTCTCCCTCTTCGAGTTCTGGCTTCCTTTCCATGCACAAAGGACTTGAACTGATCTCTGTTGTTCCCTCTGACATTCTGTAAAGAGATTGGGGCCCCTTCATCTTAACCCAACCTGTTCATTTGGACAGAGATTGGTCACTTAGAGATAGTTGGGTGTCATCCTTTTCTGAACAATGTTTTCCTTTTTTTGCTTTCTCTGCCACAGAAGAGGCAGAGGGAATAAGCACAAGAGAAGTTCTGTGGGGACCTGAGAAGTGGCATCTTGCCCAGACACTAATGGGCAGTGGAGACCACCAGCTTTGTAGTCTCAGTCTGTGGTTTTGAAGAATCTTCAGATTGGTCACTAATTTCTGCATGTGGTCTGGCTTTGCCCATGAGACATGATAAACATCAAGCATACTGTTTGACCTAAAAATGGCAGCCCCCTCTCCTGTCTGAGGTACNTGTAGTCTCAGCCTGTGGTTTTGAAGAATCTTCAGATTGGTCACTAATTTCTGCATGTGGTCTGGCTTTGCCCATGAGACATGATAAACATCAAGCATACTGTTTGACCTAAAAATGGCAGCCCCCTCTCCTGTCTGAGGTACCGATCCTGTGTGCACTCACTTCTTTCCACTCCCGCTGGCACTGCCTTAGTTCAGCCCATCTTAATCTCTCACCACAATGACTGCAGGTCATTATGGTCATCTGGTCTTTCTGCATGCACTTTAAGCCTCTTTAAGTCTTCCCCGAATATGCCTGTCTCCTATACAGCCCTGGTCATGTTACTCCCCTGCTTAAGACCCATCAGTGGCACCTCATCATCTTCAGATATTTATTGGCAACTAATATGTACCAGTGTCTCCAACCCCTGGGGGACACAAAGGGAGACCCAGCTCCTGCCTTAGCATGACAACTAGGGCCTCGGTCACCTGATTCTAATTTCCCCATCCATCCTCATCTCTTCCACCCCGCTTTTCCCACCCTCTATTCTCAATCCACATAGCCATGGCTTCTCTCTCTCCTCTGTACCTTTGCCCATGATGCTGTCACTGCCTGAACATTCTTTCCTTCCCCACTTCCCCTGACCTGGTTCTATTTACTCTTCAGGTGTGCAACTCAGGCATCACTCTTCCCTAACTCTCTGTGTGTGCCACCATGTTTGAAACAAGGCAGGCACACAACAAGAAGGGCAGTCACACTCAACACCCACACAGTGCCTCGGTGTACTTGATCTTGGCTCTCCATCTCCAACTGTGAACTTCTCAAAGGCAGGGAACTGGGTCTGATTTGCCTTTGTGTTCTCAGACCCCATAACATAGTCCTTAAAACTTCGGCAGTATTCTATAAATGTTTGTTGAATGGGTAAATGAATAAATGAATTAACGGATGAGTGCTCTGATCTGGAGCTTGCCGTGACAAGCCTGAAGAACAGGGCCCTGGCTTACAGTTTCCTTTTAATGGATCCTCTTTTTATCTTGCGGGCTTCCCTGGTGGCTCAGTGGTAAAGGATCTGCCTGCCATGCAGGAGATGCAGCTTCTATCCCTGGGTCAGGAAGATCCCCTGGAGAAGAAAATGGCAACCCACTCCAGTATCCTTGCATGGGAAATCCCATGACAGAGGAGCCTGGCGGGTTACAGACCATGGGTTGCAAAAGAGTTGGACATTATTTACTGACGAAACAACTTTTATCCTGTGGTTCTCCCAGGGAGATGGCTTATAGTGTTCAAGATATAGCCTTAGACTGTTTTGATGAACTGAACCGTTCAATGTGGGTGGCAAACCCATGGAACAATGGGGAATTCACAAGTGATCTTCAGAGTCACAAGTGAAACAACACCTACCATCTTATATGGTAATGCTTATACCCCAAGTTTGTTAAATCTTGTTGTAAATTTGGTCCAAGGCTGTTTAAGACAGGGCTCTGGGAATTCCCTGCTGGTTCAGTGGTTAGGACTCCACACTTCCACTGCAGGAGGCACAGGTTTGATCCCTGGTTCATGGCAAATAGATGGGGAAACAGTAGAAAGACTGGCTGACTTTATTTGGGGGGGAGCTCCAAAATCACTGCAGATGGTGACTGTAGCCATGAAATTAAAAGATGCTTACTCCTTGGAAAGAAAGTTATGACCAACCTAGACAGCATATTAAAAAGCAGAGACATCACTTTACCATCAAAGATCCATCTAGTCAAGGCTGTGGTTTTTCCAGTAGTCATGTATAGATGTGAGAGTTAGACTATAAAGAAAGCTGAGCACTGAAGAATTGATGCTTTTGAACTATGGTGTTGGAGAAGACTCTTGAGAGTCCCTTGGACTGCAAGGAGATCCAAGCAGTCCATCCTAAAGGAGATCAGTCCTAGGTGTTCATTGGAAGAACTGATGTTGAAGCTGATACTCCAGTATTTTGGCCACCTGATGTGAAGAGCTGACTCATTTGAAAAGACCCTGATGCTGGGAAAGATTGAAGGCAGGAAGAGAAGAGGATGACCGATGATGAGATGAGATGGTTGGATGCCATCACCAACTCAATGGATATGAGTTTGGGTAGGATCCAGGAGTTGGTGATGGACAAGGAGGCCTGACGTGCTGCAGTCCATGGGGTTGCAAAGAGTCAGACACGACTGAGCAACTGAACTGAACTGGGGAAATAAGATCCTGGAAGCCGCACAACATTGCCAAAACTAAAAAAAAAAAAAGACCTTGTCTGCTCAGAATGTGTACATGGAGTCTTCCCCAGACCCCATTCCTTGAATCGGTTCATGCCCCCTCTTTGCCTGGAAGAAAATCTACCAGTTATTAATGGAAATAGATGATTTTCATACCTGCTTGTGAACTCTTTTTGCAAACTGACCAATTTTCTGAGATTCTCAAGGACACAGTCTGGCAGTCTCCCATCTGTCAACTAGCTCAGATTTTTCAGTGACAAAACCGTGTTTCAAGCCAGGATGTCCTGACAGGAAACCTGAGAAAGGCAACACTGCTTCTTCCTGCCGCTGTGTTTTGTATGGATCTGTGGAAGCCACAGTGGTGCAGTAGCTTCTGGCTACTTCCTTCAGTCTGTGGTGTTCATGATCCTCAGCCTGGTTGGGGTTTTCCCTGTGAATAAGCCAGGGCAGATGAATCTCACAGTGTCATACCTGGGGATGCTGTGCATGTGTGATACATGTGGGCTTATAGTCTCTGTGGTGCCTTCTGCTCTGTGTTCCCAGCACATTTCGCAGCACTGGCTAAATGACAGTGTTCCAGCCCAGCACTCTGTGGGGCCAGGGCAGATTATATGGTTCTAGACGCCTGATTCCCTGCCAAGCTCAACATTGCTGAGAATGACTTGCTTTTTGACTCACATTTGATTTGAGCAGAACCTTTCATTGAACGCACCTGGCATACATCTCAAATTTCCTGCATATTAGCCAAGGAATTCTAGCTACTGAAAGCTGAACACTATGACACTGTTATAACTAATTAACACCCTGAGAGGTTAGTGAATCTTGTGTGGATTACATTACCCAGAGTTTGAACTCTTGCTATGATCTTTATAATGTAAAAGCTATTTCTCAAAAGTCTTTAAAAAGAGAGAAGCTAGAGAAAACCATCCCTGTAAATCATATTTCTGAACATGGCTAATCATGAAAATGTTCACAACTTAGTGATATAGTTGATAGCTTACAAATGGATTTAAAAGAACAAAACAAATGAGTCCGGACACATTTATGAACTGAAGATGTCCTAACGGGGGATTAGAGATTGAGGGCCGGAGCTGGGTCTCACATATGTTTTTGTCCCCAGCACAGGGCCTCAGACAGCCATGGATACATATTAAGTGTCAATTGACAGTCGCTGAATTACTAAATGGAAATTTACTGGGGCTCTCTGCTCTGCTAAACTCAACACACAATTAGTCCTGCCCCATGGGATTCTTAGCACGAGCAGATATTTTATGAGAGTTGTCACTCCTAGTTGATTGGATAGACAAAGTGAAACCAAGGGATTGTGTTTAAAACCAAATACATTTACTCTGCTAAATTTTTATAACTGAAATGTTCTACTTTGGATGAAGCTGGACAAAATGACCCCTAACTTGAGGTTTGTAGGTTTAGGAAAATATAGTTGTTGGTTGTTGTTTTTTTTTTTTTTTTTTTTGAAGACACTGAAATGAACCCAGCAGGCCAGCTGGCAGGAAGTCAGACTGCGGTCCTTGCCTCAGAGGATGACACAGGCCAAAGGAGAGAAGCAAAACAAGGCAGCCAGAGCAAGTAAGTCATTTTGCAAAGCTTTGCAGAGCTTTCCAGGTTTTTCTGGAAAAAGGAAGAAAAGAAAGAGGAAAGGGCAGGAAGAGGATTGNCACCAACTCAATGGACATAAGTTTGAGTAAGCTCTGGGAGTTGGTGATGGACAGGGAGACCTGGAATGCTGCAGTCCATGGGGTCACAAAGAGTCAGACACGACTGAGCTACTGAATTGAACTGAACTGATGTGAGAGAAAGTCACTGAACAGCTGAATTCGAGTTGGGTGGACTTCAAAGAAAAAACGGAGATTTTCCACTCAAAAAATGGGGGAAAATGGGTATTCCAGGAAAAGGATGACTTGAGTTTGAAAAATCTCAGAGTATTTGGGCAATGATGAGAAATTAGAGTACACTGTGGATCAGGAACCAAGGCTGAAAAGCAGCGATAATAATACTAATAGGTGACACTTGGCAGACACTTCTTGTGTGCCAGATACTGCTTAAGTGCTTTACTCCATTATCTCAGCCTGTAAATGGCAGAGTCAGGGTTTGAGCCAAGGCATTCAGACTCCAGAACCCGTACACTTGTAAGCACAGGGCTATTCCACATTGTCAAGGAGACTGAATGCCATGCTGAGCTCCTGGGAGGGGATGAGGGCTTGGGAAAGATTTTACCATTTGGAAAATAGCTCACACAAACTGTGCTTTAGAAAGTCCATTCTGAAAGCTGTGTGCAGACTGGATGTATAAGATATCATGAGAGGCAAAAAACATGGGAGTTTTCCCACCATCAGGAAATGAATGCATGATGCAGGATGCTTGGGGCTGGTGCACTGGGATGACCCAGAGGGATGGTATGGGGAGGGAAGTGGGAGGGGTGTTCAGGATGGGGAACATGTGTATACCCGTGGCAGATTCATGTTGCTGTATGGCAAAACCAGTTCAATATTGTAAAGTAATTGGCCTCCAATTAAAATAAATAAATTTATATTAAAAAAAAGTCTCCTTAACTAGCAGAACTCATGTATGAGCCAATGAACTGCTAGAGCTGTTGCTGTGGGTGAAAATACCATTTCTAAAAGGGCTCAGAGGCAGGGGATGGAAGGCATCCATTTTCACTTGAAAGAAGGTTGAGTTGGTGTGTCCAAGTTGAGCTTTTCTTTGCCTCTTGACAGTGAAATGACCTTGTTTTTGTCCCCAGATATACTGACTGTGTCCTCCTTAAAATTCATGTTCCACCCAAACTTCAGAGTATGACCTTATTTGGAAATAAGGTCTTATGGATGTAATCAGTTAAAATGAGGTCAGTCTGGAGTAAAGTAAAAATAAACCCTAAATGCGATATGACTGGTGTCCTTATAAGAAGAGGAAAAGAAACATAGAGATCAATGTGGACACACAGGGAGAAGGCCATATGAAGGTAGAGCCCGAGATTGTAATGAGGCCTCCACAAGCCAAGGAATGCTAAGGGTTGCTGGCTACCAGCAGCAGCTACAAGAGCCCAGGAGAGATCTCACCTGGAACCTTCACAAGGAGAGTGGCTCTGCCTGCTTACACCTTAATTTTGGACTTCCAGCCTCCAGAACAGTGAGGGAATACGTTTCTATTATTTTAACCTGCAAAGTTTGTGGTAATCTGTTACAGCAACCCTAAGAAACCTTCAGGGAGTCTGAGAACTCAGAGCCAATGTCCTCTCCACCTACCAGAGTCCGCAGTCACGTTGCTGAGGTTAACCAGACCATCAACACACGCCAGGGTCATGGACTCTGAATTTCAAGTCCAGCCCCCCACCCCCCACCCCCCAACACCACCACTTATTTACTGGGTGACCTTAGACANTCATATCTAATTTTATGTTTTCTGTTGTTATAGCTGGGGATAGGAGTGATGCAAGAGGAGGGGTCGGGGTATGTGTGTGTGCGCGTGTGCGTGCATGCGTGTGTGTGTGTGTGTGTGTGTGTGTGTATTGAAACCCTCCATTAGGCTACCAGCAGCCCTGTTATCCTGGACTCTGATCATTGAGGTATCTGGCAGATTTATATTCCATTCGACAGGTTCAGGTTTCATATATCTGCAAGCTGGACCATGTGCCTGAGATATTAGATTCCAGCATATAAGGCGCAAGGAAGAAAAACTGAATGGTGACCAGGGGGAGTCTGTGACATGTGTTCATAGGTGTTTTGACTCTTTGACTGTCCCTGTCACCAGGGCCAGAGAAGACAGAGCTGTCTTTGCCGGTGGAGACATTAGTCTAGTTAGCTGATACACAATGGTCAGCCAGCAGGAGGGAACCTGAGAATGAGAGAACATGGATTCCTGGTCAGGTGACAGCCAATCACAAGTAAAGTTTAAAGGATTTTTTTAATAGCAATTCAGTGAAATAATCTTAGAGCATTTAGGACCATGCACAGCTCAGAAGATGCTTAGCTGATGCTTTCCTTCCCTCTTCCTTCTCCTCTTCTCTGCAGACTGCCTAATGCCCTGAGAAGTGACCATAAACACTCTGATTTTACTACAACTGATACTCCTTTTTTAGCAGTATTTCCCTCTACATAATTTTCTCGGAGCTGGTACTTCACCAAACATGTAACAATAAGAGGCTTCCCAGCTGGCACAGTGGTGAAGAATCTGCCTGCCAACGCAGGAGACAGAAGAGACACAGATTCAATCCCTGGGTTGGGAAGAAATAGTTCCCCGGAGTAGGAAATGGCAGTCCACTCCAGTGTTCTTACCTGGAGAATCCCATGGACAGGGGAGCGTAGTGGGCTACAGTCCATGGGGTCACAAAAGTCGGACATGACTGAATGACTAACAGTAAGAAGAAGTTGGAGGCAAGAGAATGGGATATCATATGCATCCTGTCGTTTAGATTTCCTTCTTGCTCATTTACTAAGTAAAAGGCCAAATTCCTACCCAGAATGACCCAGTCATTTCACATGTGTCAGTGTGTTTATGTGAGTCCAAATTCAAGTCAGAGGCCACTCAGGGAGGAAAAGAACCTGAGACTTGGTTGCATCATCCAGGCCACAAACCAGCTCTGAAGTTCTTTTTGACCTTGTTTACTTGTTGCCTCGGGCTTCCCTGGTGGCTCAGATGGTAAGGAATCTGCCTCCAATGTGGGAGACCTGGGTTCGATCCCTCGGTCAGGAAGATCCCCTGGAGAAGGGACTGGCTACGTACTCCAGTATTCTTGCCTGGAGAATTCCATGGACAGAGGAGCCTGGCGGGCTATAGTCCATGGGGTCACNAGTTTATTGTGATCCACACAGTCAAAGGCTTTGGCATAGTCAATAAAGCAGAAATAGATGTTTTTCTGGAACTCTCTTGCTTTTTCTATGATCCAGCGGATGTTGGCAATTCCTCTGCCTTTTCAAAAACCAGCTTGAACATCAGGGAGTTCACGGTTCACGTATTGCTAAAGCCTGGCTTGGAGAATTTTGAGCATTACTTTACTAGCCTGTGAGATCCAGAAGTCTACAAACAATAAATGCTGGAGAGAGTGTGGAGAAAAGGGAACCCTCTTACATTATTGGTGGTGATGCAAGCTAATACAGCCACTACGGAGAACAGTGTGGAGATTCCTTCAAAAACTGAAAATAGAACTGCCATATGACGCAGCAGTTCCACTGCTGGGCATACACACTGAGGAAATCAGAACTGAAAGAGACATGTGTACACCAATTTTCATCACAGCACTGTTTACAATAGCTAGGACATTGAAGCAACCTAGAGGTCCATCGGCAGACTAACAGATAAGAAAGTTGTGGTACATATATACAGTGGGATATTACTCAACTATTAAAAAGAACATATTTCAATCTGTTTTAATGAGGTGGATGAAACTGGAGCCTATTTTACAGAGTGAAGTAAGTCAGAAAGAAAAGCATCAATGCAGTATATTAACGCATATATGTGGAATTTAGAAAGATAGTAACAACGACCCTATATTCAAGACAGCAAAAGAGACAAAGATATAAAGAACAGATTTTTGGACTCTGTGGGAGAAGGTAAGGGTGGGATGATTTGAGAGAATAGCATTGAAACATGTATATTGCCATATGTGAAATAGATCACCAGTTCAAGTTTGATGCATGAAACAGGGCACTCAAAGCTGGTGCCCTGGACAACCCAAAGGGATGGGATGGGGAGAGGTTTTAGGATCATACATGTCAATGTATGGCAAAAAAAACCACCACAATATTGTAAAGTAATTAGCCTCCAATTTAAATAAATAACTTAATTTAAGAAAAAAAAAAAAAGAAGAAGAATTTATCAATCCAATTTCTATCCAAACAAGAAATTATCAGAACAGAACAGAATCTAGTGTGATTTGCAAGAGGGCAGTCTTGGAGGAGTACTCAAAACTTACCAAAAGAGAAAAACACTTCTGAGTTCCAAATCATATAATGGTCTATTCTGGGCCAGCAAACAATATTCTGAAGGACTAAAGACCAGCAGCCATTCACATCAGCTCAAGAAGCAAGCAGAGGCAGTAGAATTTTTCCATCTAGAGATGGACAGATAGCACTATGGTAAGGATCAGTCCCTTCTGTTATCCTACATCCGGACACCATTTTGAAATCAGCATACATGGCAAGCACTGCTTTTAGGTGGCCAATACTTTGACCACCTGATGCGAAGAGCTGAATCATTGGGGAAAAACCCTGATGCTGGGAAAGACTGAGGGCAGGAGAAGGGAATGACAGAAGACAAGATGTTTGGATGGTATCGATGACTCAATGGACATGAGTTTGAGCAAGATCTGAGAAACAGTGAAGCACAGGAGAGCCTGGTGTGCTGCACTACATGGGATTGAAAAGAGTCAGATGCGACTGAGCAGCTAAATAATAGCAGCAACTTTTAAGTTGTGGATCACCAGCACCCTAGCACATCAGAGGAACCCGGGTTAGTACTTGGTACAGAGAAGCAGGAAGAAGTGTTCTTTGAAAAAGGACACACAGAATGCAAGAAGGAAAGCTTGCAATGGAGAAGCCTGGAAGGCCTTTCAAAAATCAAATGAAATAATATTAATGTTCACCACATTGGTACTGGAATCCTGGTGTTAAGAGGTGTTGTGGGCATTGCAACGGGACCACGAGAACCAAGCTAGAGCTTGCAAGTTCCCTCTGGCCTATGATGCAATATTGGATATGCCTCAGACTTCATGGGCCATCAGTTTTACAAAATGATGAGTTACCTAAGCAAAACCTCCTTGGCTGTTTTGGGGAATTCTGTTTTTAAAAAAATGAGATAATGGGCACTGAACAATCCTTGTTAAGCATTTATCAATTGTGTTAAGAGAAATGCCAAAGTGATAATGTTTTATCCAAGAAAAAGAGCATCATTGGTAAATCACTAATGAACAAGTTTTATCCTCTTCTCTGTTGGCAGTTTTGCTTGGTCAGCCTATTACACACCAACCACTCTGAGCTGCATCAGATTTTATGGGTTTTCCTCTCCTTTTAATTAACTTTAAAATCTTATTAGCCCAATTATTAGCAATATGTTACAAGGCACCAAGACTGCAGCTGTGAATGTGTCTTTATTAAAAAGGCACTGCCATGAGTTAAGAAACTTTCAGCATTATGATAAACTCTATCAAGGCCAGAGAGATAATTCAGTTTACAAATTGGTCCCAATTCAAACTTGGCAGAGGAATGCAAATTAGGGTTGAATTAATTTGCTCTCCCCTCCCACTATTCTCTCAGAACCTGTAATTCCTATTCATAATTAGCATCAGTAGACTTTACACTAGCACTTAGAAAGGTGTACCAACTCGTAAAATAAGAACCAAAAGGTGATGTTATTTTAACTAAAGAATTGATATATGAAGAAAGAAGAGAAATGCGCTTTTAGATATATCATCCTTCCTAAGGGACATATAAATAACGCTAAATTTTACCTCCCTTGAAGGGCTGGAATATAGTCAATGGTTCTCTGCTTTACAAATCCAGGCAATTCTAAAAGGAACAACAATAAATTTGTCATAGACTCAGCCTCATAGAACATTCTAAATATAGAATCAACCTGTCTTTGTCCCCTTCTGTTCCATTCTAATAACTTTACCAATGGCTCAAACAGCAGGTTCCTTATTGAAAGTGGAGCTAGTATCTTGAGGTGCAGAATATTTTACCTTTTCAGAGCAAAAATAAAAGAAAATGCCAAACTAAAGAGCTTTAGGAATCTATACATTCTAATGTAGGTTTACAGAGTACCTGACAAAAAATAAGACCACACAGATCATAGCTCTACCTGCTACTTTTGACATCACTTCTGTGCTGACTGGAGGGCATCACCAATTCAATGGACATGAGCTTGGGTAAACTCCAGGAGATGGTGAGGGGCAGAGAGGCCTGGCATGCTGTAGATTCAGACAGTAAAGAATCCATCTGCAATAAGGGAGACCTGGGTTCGATCCCTGGGTTGGGAAGATCCCCTGGAAGAAAGCATGGCAACCCAGTCCAGTATTCTTGCCTGGAGAATCCCTACGAACAGAGAAGGCTGGCAGGCTGTAGTCCATGGGGTCACAAAGAATCAGACATGACTTAGCGAGTAAACACAAAAATGCTGACAGTCCATTTCACACAGAACACAGGAATCCTGCTGATGCTGGAATGTATGGTGCTTCTGAGCAGGGAGGTTTGGATCACACTTTAAGAAGCATAACCCTGTTTGTTCTGTGAATCGGCACCAGTAAAAGGGAAAAAACACGCATATAAACAAGAACTTCTCTCTTCTTTGGTTCTGTTGAGTGCATGCTAAGTTGCTTCAGTTGTGCCTGACTATTTGCTACCCTATGGACTGTAGCCTGCTATGTTTCTGTCCATGGGATTCTCCAGACAAGAACAGGAGGCTTGCCATGCCCTCTTCCAGAGGATCTTCCCAACCTAGAGATGGAACCTGTGTCTCTCACATCTGCATTGGCAGACAGGTTCTTTGTCGCTAGTGTCACCTGAGAAGCCCTGGGTTGTACAAGAACTAAAACACCTTAGTTTTAGATACATTTGTATATTTCAGAATTCCTATAATGCCCCCTGTTACCCACCTTCACCTTTGATGTAATTCCTTGTTTAGGGGGGCTATCCTATACATTGTAGGATATTTAGCAGCATCCCTGGCGTCTCAGACCTTAAAGAATCCACCTGCAATACAGGAGACCTGGGTTTGATCCCTGGTCGGGAAGATTCCCTGAAGAAGGGAATAGCTACCCATTTCAGTATTTTTGCCTGTGAAATCCCATGGACTCAGCAGCCTGGTGGACTACAGCCCATGGGGTCACAAATCATCAGACATGACTGAGCAACTAACACTTCCAGAGTATATTCTAGTAGATTCCATAAGGAACTCACCAATTATGATAACAAAAATTTCTCCACATTGCCAAATATTCCCTGGCAGGCAAAATCAACCCTGACTGAGAATTACTATTTTACTACTATTTTGTAATAATCATAAATGCTTAACAAGTGCTGGTTGAGAATCACTATGTTATTACTTTTTCATAATAATCGTAAATACTTACCAAGTGCTTATATGCACATCTTCATAATGAGTTGATCCAATGCTACTACCACAAATAGAGCTATCATTTACTGAATGACAAGCACTATGATTTTTTAGAGGAAAAAAGCACCTTATATTTTTAATCTCACTTAGTCACCCTTATTAGCTCTTTTTCTTTTTTAAACAGATGAAAATGTAATATAGAGAGGTTTAAAAAACTTGCTCAAAATAGTACATGATACAGTGGAATTTCACATGCAATAGCTTTACTCCAGAGCCTCATGTTTAACCACTGGTCTCAGCTGTCTTCAGTGACAGTGGATGGAATTAAAATGATGATGTCTATGACCCCTGATAGGCTTTACTCCAAAACAGGCAACACAACACCAGCATTCACAAAGAAAATAAACATCAAGCACAACAATAGTTGTTCAACAAATCAGAAGGACACAAAAATCTGTAAATAAATCATGTACAGTATACCCCATTAATTTTAACTTTGTTCATTTAAAATGTACTACAGTTTTAAAAGGACTTTCCTGGTGGCTCAGAAGGTAAAGCGTCTTCNAGTTGTTCAACAAATCAGAAGGACACAAAAATCTGTAAATAAATCATGTACAGTATACCCCATTAATTTTAACTTTGTTCATTTAAAATGTACTACAGTTTTAAAAGGACTTTCCTGGTGGCTCAGAAGGTAAAGCGTCTTCCTTACAATGCGGGAGACCTGGGTTCGATCCCTGGGTCAGGAAGATCCTCTGGAGAAGGAAATGGCAACCTACTCCAGTACTCTTGCCTGGAAAATCCCATGGACAGAGGAGCATGGTGGGCTACAGTCCACAGAGTCACAAAGAGTCAGATATGACTGAGCGACTTCGCTCACTCACAGTTCTAAAGGAATTGAGCTAGCATTGACCCTTTCCATTATGTGCCTGCATGCTCAGTCATGTCAAGTCCTTTTCGACCCCCATGGTCTGTCATCCATCAGTCTCCTCTGTCCATGGGATTTTCAAGACAAGAATACTGGAGTGGGTTGCCATTTCCTCTACCATGGGATCTTCCCTACCCAGAGATCAAATTCAAGGCTTCTGCATTGGCAGGAGAGTTCTTTACCACTGAGCCACCTGGGAAGCCATTCCACTGTGTATAAAAGAAAAATCTGTGCAATGATAGTAAACATAAGATTCTCAAGGGAGTTCTCAAATACTGGAGAAAACTCATGAACACCTACTTCTATACAGTCCAGTTGCCATCTATGCAAAGATCTATCTCCACTTGATGCTGCTGCTGCTGCTGCTGCTGCTAAGTCGCTTCAGTCATGTCCGACTCTGTGCGACCCCATAGACGGCAGCCCACCAGGCTCCCCTGTCCCTGGGATTTTCCAGGCAAGAACACTGGAGTTGGTTGCCATTTCCTTCTCCAATGCATGAAAGTGAAAAGTGAAAGTGAAGTTGCTCAGTCATGTCCGACTCTTAGTGACCCCATGAACTGCAGTCCATGAGGCTCCTCTGTCCATGGGATTTTCCAGGCAAGAGTACTGGAGTGGGGTGCCATTGCCCTCCCTGCTACTTGATGCTAAATGCAAAGAAGTCATCTGATCATTGCTGCAAGTCCTATACTGGCCTAGCTACAGTGACAGCAGCCACTCAAAAGTAATAAAGTTGCATGTCTTTAAAAGTAATGTTAGATATACTTTGGTACTAGTTGAGACCTACATCTCCCCAGGCTTAGAGACTGCTGATCACTCTCAAAGAATAGCACGAATGGCTCTCAACACAGTTGTCATGGAAAGCCATCACAAATGGGTCAGAACTGCTCCTCAGGATGAAACTATTTATTCTTCATGCCTTGGAACATCCCAACTAGGGATCAAACCAGGGCCCCCTGCACTAGGTGCATGGAGCCTTAGCCACTGGATCACCAGGTAATCCCTATAATAAACAAGGTTTTCAACTTTTTTTAAACATAAGCATATCCTTGACACTTTCAAATTATAAGCATTTATGTTTCAGGCATTGTGTTAAATGCTGGGGATACAAAGAGGAGGTAGACAGTGCTTCTCCCCTAAGCAAGTGTACAAACTGGTGGAGGATGTGGAGAGGAAACTAGATGGGTTCAGTGTATACGTATATAGGTAAGATGTGTGCTAGGCCAAGCCAAGTATATACATATATACATAGAAGAATAAGACATGTGCTGGGTCAAGCCAGTTCAAAGTATAGAAGGAATAATTACAAAGACTTCCTCAAGAGGATGACTTCTTGAAGAGGACCACAAAAAGACTAAAAAGAAATATTTTTAAATAGTAAATGTGATTACTTATGATGATGGGAAAGTCTAGGACATTCTCATTTGTTTCTTTATCTTTCCTGTGTATACCAAAATGTATCAATGAAAATATATTTCTGATATGATTTTTTAAATATATTAAAGAGTAAATGAAAAGTGAGTGAGACAAAAATGAAGACCAAAGTGTAATTTGCCATTTTTAAGGGCTTTGCTATGCTGGGAAGGAACAGAATAATGAAATGGGAAGAGGGAAACTCAGAATCAAGAAAGGAAATTTCTCATTTTCCTTTTTTCCCCTTTATAAGCTGAAAGTGACCTGAATATACTTTAAGCTGTAGGTAATGTGGCAGTTGAAAATATGAGAGAGAAGCACTAATAGAACAAGACCTTCATTCTTGTCCTGGAAGATGTGTGAATCCATCCATTCAAAAGAGCAATTTGATTAGATTAGCTCAACCTGGTGTTCTGTGACAACTAGAGGGTTGGGATGAGATAGGAGGTAAGAGGGAGAGTTAAGAGGGAGCGGACATAAATATATATACCTATGGCTGATTCATACTGATGTATGGCAGAAACCAATGCAACATTGTAAAACAATTGTCCTCTAAAAATAAATAAAATTTTTTAAAGATTAGCATTCCATAAAATAAAATACATCTCTAAAGAAAGAGGTGTGAGGGGGATCCATATGGATGGTGTGAAACACCGATTAGGACCTACCTTTGTGTGCTCCCTTGTGTTACTGAAAATAGCAGGACTGCAGTGCAGATGCTACCCATTATGAATAAAGTTACAAAAATCTGCAGAATCTAGTTCAAAACAGGCCCCATTCTCTGTTTGAGGTTCCCACATGTCTCGGGGTAAGCGGTGTTGATCAAGGTTGACAGTTTTATCATGAAGGTTAAAAGACGGTTACCACAAACATAGCAAAATCAACAAGTCACAAAGTAAACCTTCCTTTCCTTCACAGCAGGCCTGCAGATACCTCCAGCCCCAGTGCCAGGGAACAAAGTCTCCAGAATAATCGTTTTCTTTTGTCAAGGCATGTTTTATTTCTCTCTCAACCGTGGAGACTGGAGATGTGGAAAGGGAATAAATTTTTTAAATTAAGTAGATCATGAAAAATGCATGTGAAAGATAGATATTGTTGCATATCCATAGACATCTGTACAGTCTTAAGTATATCCAAATCTCCTCAGCCATCTCCAGAAATTCTAAAGTAATCCATATTTAGATAATCCTGTGACACCGAATACCAGCTATGCTTATTTTAATGATTACAGAATTATGATTTCTAATACATACTTGTATCTGTAGGAAGAGGTCCATCTTCGTTTTGTTAATAGATTGAAAGTTTACTCACCAGCAGGCTTACATCTCCTGCCCTGGAATTATGGAAAAGAAAGCCAGGCATATGTGCAAGATGGGCCGGGGTATAGCATGTCATAGTAAGATCCAGGACCACCTTGTCAATTCCCAGTTCATGGGCAATAGCTCCAATTTACAAAATTGGACCAAATAGGGTAAACTTCATAAGGAACGCCACAATCTGGGTCAAAGAATTAAATAAAGCAGGGGTTGTGATAGAAGGCCGACTTGGGGACATGCTTGGGCTTGACCTGTGTGTGCCTGGTAAGTTGCTTCAGACATGTCTGACTCTATGCAACCCCATGGACTGTAGCTCACCAGGCTCTTCTGTCCATGGAATTTTCCAGGGAAGAATACTGGAGTGAGTTGCCATGCCGTCCTCCAGGGGATTTTCCTGACCTAGGGATTGAACTCACATCTCTTACATCTCCTACCAGTAGCATCACCTGGGAAGCCCCCAAAACCTACTAGAAAGGAAACATTTCTGCTTTTTTTATTCATAGGCTGATTGAAGGTTTTTGGATACCTTCCCAGAGTCTCGTGGTCTGTCTGAAGCTGGAACCACTTTGCTCTTGAATAGCCGGCCCTGACAGCTCATACCTCCCTCTGCTGGCCCAGAAGTGAGCCCAACACTGGGGCCTTGGAATATGGCCTGCTGGTTCTGGCCTCCTGGTTAGGACCAGTCACTCTGCTCTGGAGCTCTTTCTCTTTGGTTCACCCTCTGCCCTTCTCCCAAGGCCATATTCTTAGCAGAGAGGCCAATTCAAATCACTTTTCTGTTGGAAATTCTCAGGGACTTTCTATTGTCCAAAAGGCCTTTTGCAATGTGGCGCCAGCCTGACCTTCCAACTGGAGGCCTGCCTCACCCAGCATCCACCCCTTGCCCCAGTGTCCAGCCACACTGGACTTCTGCTTTTCTCTAAACACAGTGTTTCCTGTGTGCCTTGTCACAGGCTCTCCCATCCCCAGGCTCTGTACCGCAAAACCCACCCTACAGAACTCTGTCAAATTCTCATCTCCCTTGAAGGACCTTCTCTTTCTCCTCAACACTGAGCCAATCATGGCCCCATCTGTAGTCTTCTGTTGTTTGGGACACATTTTGGTGGACATGGGAAATGGTGTGATCCAAAGGCTGAAAGGTCAGACTCAGACTGGTGCCAACTGCTCTCCCTTCAGTAACAAATATGCAATTGCAAATTAAGATGAGGACTGTGACAGAAAGGAACATGGTGCCAAAGAGCCAAGCCTAGATGGCACTGAGATCTGACATACGAGGAGGAGATGACCAGTGATCTGGAGGTGAGAGTCACTAACAGGGCTCCAGGAGCAGGAAACCATAAGTGCAGTGGATCCCCAGGAGGGGCCTGTGTTTTTGTGAACAGAAAGGGGCTCATGTGGCTGGAGTGGCTGAGGAAGGAGAATAATGAGAGACCAGGCTGGAAAGGTAGACAAAGGCCAACCTTCCAAAGCCTGAAAGATCACTCAGAACACTTTCATCCTTAAGAACAATCAAGAAGCAATGAAGAGCTTTATACCTGGGGAATGACAATGCTACTTGCATTTTGAAAAATAATCTAGCATCAGTGTGCACAATAGACCAGACTAAGACCACAGAAGACATAAGGAGGCCTATTAAGAGTTATTAAGTTCTATTAAGGCTTATTAAGTCCTCTTAACAGGGACTTCCCTGGTAGTCCAGCAGTTAAGACTCTACACTTCCACTGCTGGGGATAGCGGTTTGATTCCTGGTCAGGGAAATAAGATTCCACATGCCACGCAATGAGGCCAGAAAACAAAACAAAAAATAAACAAATTTGGTGGCTATTTACAAATAAAAGAAAACATAATAATGGACGCTTCAGTTGGGAACTGATGGAACCGATGAAGAGAATTTGGGTGAGTTCAAACTGAAATCTTTCTCAGAACTTCTAAGAACCAACAGATTAATCACTAACATTAAATACTCAGGTGGTATAAAAGAAAAGTGTCACCCTAAAGCTGTGATTATTCTATGGAGCTTATTATAAAATAAAGTCATTTAAAAGGAAATTGGTTAAATGTTACTACTGAGAAGAAAGCAAAGGGTGAAGTTGTATCTGGATAATATAATAGAAACAGCAAAACTTTCTTTTAAACTATCTAGTTAAAAGAGCATATGTTGCCTTAGAAAGTTCCAAGGAGCCTCTGGAATATAGAAATAGAGATTTTGTTTTTCAGTCATTAACTCATGTCTGACTTTTTGTGACCCCATGGACTGTAGCATGCGAGGCTCCTCTGTCTTTCACTATCTCTTGGAGTGTGCTCAGATTCATGTCCATTGAGATGATGATGCTATCTAACCATCTCATCCTCTGTAGCCCCCTTCTTTTGCCTTCAACCTTTCCCAGCATCAGGGTCTTTTCCAGTAAGTCAGCTCTTCACATCAGGTGGCCAAAGTATACAGCTTTAGCACAGACCTTGCAATGAATATTCAGGATTGTTTTCCTGTAGGATGGACTAGTTGGATCTCCTTGCAGTCCAAGAGACTCTCAAGAGTCTTCTCCAGCACCAAAATTTGATAGCATCTAAATACCATCTATTTTTTGGTGATCAGCCTTCTTTATAGTCCAACTCTCAAATTCATACTTGACTTCTGGAAAAATCATAGTTTTGACTAATATGGACCTCTGCCAGAAAACTGATGTCTGTGCTTTTTAATATGCTGTCTAGGTTTGTCATAGCTTTTCTTTCAAGGAGCAAGCAACTTTTAATTTTATGGCTACAGTCACTGTCAGCAGTGACTTTGGAGCCCAAGAAAATAAAATCTGTGACTACTTCCACTTTTTCCCTTTCTATTTGCCGTGATGTGATGGGACTGATCTTACAGTTTTGAATGTTGAGTTTTGAGCCAGCCTTTTCACTCTCTTTTTTCACCTTCATTAAAAGGCCCTTTAGTTCCTCTTCACTTTCTGCCATTAGAGTGGTATTATCTGCATACGAGGTTGTTGATATTTCTTCCACAGTCTTGATTCCAGCTAAGTATATGTTTTTCCAATTGGAGAAATGTCTGTTTTCTTTGCCCATTTTTAAATTTGTCTACTGCTGAGCTATATCTTTATTCTGGATATAAGCCCTTTATCAGATATATGACCTACAAAAATTTTCTCTTGCTTTGTTAGCTGTCTTTTCACTTTCTTGATGGTATCCTTTAAAGTGAAAGTTTTATACACACACACACACACACACACACACACACATATATGCAATCAACCTAGCCTTTCTTCTATTGCTGTGCTTTATTGTATTTTAGAATAAATAATTTTTATAAAACTATAGCTATACAACTGAGCTGTGTCTAAGATTCTTTTTTATTTTTGCTTATCATCAAGAAAAGAATTTAAAAACCATTTTCCTCAGGAATATGTATCATTTTCTCTAACATTTGTACCACTTTTCTAAAGTAAAAAGATTACAATTGCCACCCAGCTCTATCTTTAGCAAAGCAATTAAGCAACATTATTCAGGCTTATCAGTTCCATGCCATTTTATTAGCTAAAGCAATTAGAAGAACTTATCATTTTTAAAAATCACATAATTATTGACTACAGCAAACCCTGTTATTGAGAAAGGTGATGACTTGTAACACTGCTATGAAAGTAAAGTGAAAATAAAGGGTGAAAAGAAAGCCTGAAAGATAGAGGTTAAAGGAGTAAAGGAACATAAATTACAATTAAAGTGAAGCATTGAGGAACCTTAATGCATTTTTTAAGACCCTTTAAGTCAAATTAATGAAAATGAAAAAGGCTCAATGCTGCTGGTAGAATTTTGATTTAAAAAGTTAAATTATTTCTTTTAACTAAACCTCCCATGTAGCCAAGTAAAAGCTTTTAAGAGGCAAAGTACAATGTTTTTCAGATTTTTTAAATAAAATACTTAATAAATAGCAAGGAATGAAGGCATGAATCTAGATGAGCATGCAGCAAATCTTTCTTTAAGATCATCTCAAAACCTGTGTTTCCTGAAGACTGAGCTCCTAAACTGCTTATCTCTGAGTCTCCAATGTCCAGCATGTATCTGTACTTAGAAGGTGCTCAAAAACCTGAAACTGTTGAAATAAATAAGATATTGAATTAACCTATGTATAAAGTCTTCTGAACAAACACATATGTAGCCATGGGCCTCCAAAATTTCATTATGGGTATTTCTTTTCAGTTTTAATTCAATAGCATAGTTTATTTTTTCTTAATTTATTTACTTTTAATTGAATAATAATTACAATATTGTGTTTGCTCCTACCATACATCAACATGGATCAGCCATAGGTATATACGTGTTCCCATCCTCTTGAGCCTTCCTCCCACTCAACAGCATAGTTTGTTTTTTTAATGTGCTTTTTCTTCCCTCAGATTTTCACTGAATGTCATGGAGAGAACTCTTTTTCACAGCAGTTTCATTTTACTTAGGAACAAACTAAGGTGATTCACCAGCATGACTAACCTATTTGGTATGATTTGTATGTTAATGGAATCATGCTCTCAGACAAGCCTGTCACCCTTCAGCTCAAAACCTGTCCTTTCACCTCTGTCTAACTCTGAGTGATCACATTCTCTCACATTTGTCTTCCACCAAGAGACAGGGATCATAAACACATGGGGAGCCTGGCTCAGCAGCCAAATTCACCAGGCACCCATCCCAGATAACCTCCTCACTGTCTTCCCTCCTTTCCCTCCACTGTGCCTGCTTAAATTCAGATCTGTTAATCCTTCCACCTTACATACATTCCTGCTTAAAGATCATGGCCATGAATTTTCACTGGCCTGTTCTGCCTATCTTCCAGGCCTTCTATCTAGGGCGGGGAATTAACAGAGTAGTACCCACTTGGGATAGTACCCACCCAAGCCTGAAATCACCACCCCCCAGACCATACCACAGGATTCTAGAGTTTGCTGCTTAAACACAGTTCCCAAGTCCACTTCCAGGGCCCATGCAAGGCTTATTCCCTAGGTCCATCCCCTGTTAGAAGACCTTCAGGCCTTCCAAGGAACATCCAAGGGGCGACTGTTTCCAAGAGGGTTATAAACAGAGCTTAAACATATGGACTAAAGCATACATGTGTTTATTTAATATCCTCTAGGTCTGAGCAAGGCTTCTCTGGTGGCTCAACTCATAACGAATCTGGCTGCAAAGCAAGAGACTCGGGTGTGATCCCTAGGTTGAGAAGATCTCTAGGAGAATTCCATGGACAGAGGAACCTGGCAGGTTACAGTCCATGGAGTCTCAAAGAGTTAGCATGACTGAGCAACCAACACATATGTCTGAGATGGAACAGAAGGTGAGAGACATGTATGGGCCATGAGTGTGGTCGGCCAGCTAGAGTCACCTCTGCCCAGGTACCACATTTCGGTACATAACTTCAGAACTATGAGAAGATCTAAAATCTAAAATTACATTGTCCTCAATTATTACAAAAGATTATCAATCCAGGAAGTGGAATATAACATATTTAATTTAATTTCTTAGCTTGATTTGTGAGTAGTTTTTATATTTTATATTGCTGGGAGAAATATCAGTAACCTCAGATATGCAGATGACACCATCCTTATGGCAGAGAGTAAAGAAGAGCTAAAGAGCCTCTTGATGACAGTGAAAGAGGAGAGTTAAAAAGTTGACTTAAGGCTCAACATTCAGAAAACGAAGATCATGGCATCCAATCCCATCACTTCATGGGAAATACATGGGGAAACAGTGGAAACAGTGGCTGACTTTATTTTTCTGGGCTCCAAAATCACTGCAGATGGTAATTGCAGCCATGAAATTAAAAGACACTTACTCCTTGGAAGAAAAGTTATGACCAAACTAGACAGCATATTAAAAAGCAGAGACATTACTTTGCCAACAAAGGTCCATCTAGTCAAGGCTATGGTTTTACCAGTAGTCATGTATGGATGTGAGAGTCGGACTGTAAAGAAAGCTGGGTTTGAAGAATTGATGCTTTTGAACTGTGATGTTTTAGAAGACTCTTGAGAGTCCCTTGGACTGCAAGGATATCCAACCAGTCCATCCTAAAGGAGACGGTTGGATGGCATCACCAACTCAATGGACATGGGTTTGGGTAGACTCTGGCAGTTGGTGATGGATAGGGAAGCCTGGCATGCTGTGGTTCATGGGGTCACAAAGAGTCAGACACAACTGAACGACTGAACTGAAATGATACAGGTGTCCATTTTACTTCTACTTTGGATCTTGATATTGTGAGCAATGACCCCTTCAGAAGCACTGAGCTGTTGAAGTCCAACTTTAATTGGGTCATTAAAAATATTTTATGATGTTGTGTATGAACACATATATATGGAAGGTACTCCCCAGGTCAGTAGGTGCCCAATATGCTACTGGAGGTCAGTGGAGAAATAAATCCAGAAAGAATGAAGGGATGGAGCCAAAGCAAAAACAATACCCAGCTGTGGATGTGACTGGTGATAGAAGCAAGGTCCGATGCTGTAAACAGCAATATTGCATAGGAACCTGGAACGTCAGGTCTATGAATCACAGCAAATTGGAAGTGGTCAAACAGGAGATGGCAAGAGTGAACACTGACATTCTAGGAGTCAGCTAACTAAAATGGACTGGAATGGGTGAAGATGACCATTGTATATACTACCTTGGCAGGAATCCCTCAGAAGAAATGGAGTAGCCATCATGGTCAACAAAAGAGTCCAAAATGCAGTACTTGGATGCAATCTCAAAAATGACAGAATGATCTCTGTTCGTTTCCAAGGCAAACCATTCAATATCACAGTAATCCAAGTCTATGCCCCAACCAGTAACACTGAAGAAGCTGAAGTTGAATGGTTCTATGAAGACCTACAAGACCTTTTAGAACCAACACCCAAAAAAGATGTCCTTTTCAGTATAGGGGACTTGAATGTAAAAGTAGGAAGTCAAGAAACACCTAGAGTAATATGCAAAATTGGCCTTGGAATGTGGAATGAAGCAGGGCAAAGATTAATAGAGTTTTGCCAAGATAATGCACTGGTCATAGCAAACACCCTCTTCCAACAACACAAGAGAAGACTCTATACATGGACATCATTAAATGGTCAACACCGAAATCAGATTGATTATATTCTCTGTAGCAAAAAAGGAGAAGCTCTATACAGTCAACAAAAACAAGACCAGGAGCTGACTGTGGCTCAGATCATGAACTCCTTATTACCAAATTCAGACTTAAATTGAAGAAAGTAGGGAAAACCGCTAGACCATTCAGGTATGACCTAAATCAAATCCCTTATGATTACCCAGTGGAAGTGAAAAATAGATCTAAGGGCCTAGATCTGATAGATAGAGTGCCTGATGAACTATGGAATGAGGTTCGTGACACTGAACAGAAGACAGGTATCAAGACCATCCCCATGGGAAAGAAATGCAAAAAAGCAAAATGGCTGTCTGGGAAAGCCTTACAAATAGCTGTGAAAAGAAGAGAAGTGAAAAGCCAAGGAGAAAAGGAAAGATATGAGCATCCGAATGCAGAGTTCCAAAGAATAGCAAGAAGAGATAAGAAATCTTCCTCAGCAATCAATGCAAAAAAATAGAGGAAAAGAACAGAATGGGAAAGACTAGAGATCTCTTCAAGAAAATTAGAGATACCAAGGGAACATTTCATGCAAAGATGGGTTCGATAAAGGACAGAAATGGTATGGACCTAACAGAAGCAGAAGATATTAAGAAGAGGTGGCAAGAATACACAGAAGAACTGTACAAAAAGGATCTTCACGACCTGGATAATCACGATGGAGTCATCACTCATCTAGAATCAGACATCTCGGAATGTGAAGTCAAGTGGGCCTTAGAAAGTATCACTATGAACAAAGCTAGTGGAGGTGATGGAATTCTGGTTGAGCTGTTTCAAATCCTGAAAGATGATGCTGTGAAAGTGCTGCACTCAATATGCCAGCAAATTTGGAAAACTCAGCAGTGGCCACAGGACTGGAAAAGGTCAGTTTTCATTCCAATNATCTGCATTTTATGATTTTCACCAGCATTTATAATTTTTTCCTTAAAAAAGAAAAGAAAACCAAACTACTTATGACTATTTGTAAAAGGCAAGAAACTTGTGTCACTTCGTGGAGTATGTGTAGAAGAATAATTGCATAAATGGAACGCCCTGGGCTAGAAGAGCTAGAGAAAAGGGAGGAGGGAGGTCAGTGTGTGAGCAGAAACTAAGATGCTATTACAGGAAAACTCCGAGTTAAGGGATGCAAAGAACAAGGGAATTTATTTGTCTTTCGTGTCCAGGGTAAGCACTCCTGGAGGACAGACGGTGCTGTTCATTTCCTGCAGGGCTGGGCTCCTTCTGTCCCGAGGCTCTGCTTCTCCGGTGCTTTGTCCTTCATCGTAAGTGCTGGAGGCGCTGCACACCAGAAGCAGCCCGTCACAGAGCGTCCCCCTGGTGAGAGTTTCATCCATGACCTGACCTAACTGCAAATGTGCTATGGTTGAAATGCCTATGGTTGGCCTAGATTCTGCTCCTGTGAAAAGTGGGCAGAGAGGATTTGGGGGGTCACTGTTAATCTCCACGAGGGGTCTCTGAGCTGAGTGTAGGCACAGTGAGCAATGATTCAAGGTGGCAAAGCAGAGAGGGCAAGTGGAGGAAATGCAAAACATAACCACCGCTGGTATCTTTCAACCAGTGTTTCCTATTGAAACATTGGATGACAATCTCAACAGTACATCGATGGATGGTGTAAGGTGTGCTAAGCACTTTCTGCATAATTCCTGTTGTGTCAGCCTCACTCCTTTCTCCTCTGCTCAGAGAAGAGCATTGGAATTCAAGGTGCTGTGGCATTGTTACAAAGCGGCCTCCACAGGCTCTTGCCTGGGCTTCAGCAGCAGCCTGGTAACTCATCTTCTCACCAGCCCTAACCCATTATCCACAGCCAGAGAGATCTTCTAAAACGAGGTAAAACAAGCACCGCATTTCCCTCTTACAGCCTCTTCAGAGGCTTTCTAGTGTTCTTAAGATAAGATTTAGAGCCTTTGCCCTGATTTGTAACATCCTCTGCAGTCTGGCCCCTGCCTACTCCAGTAGCGCTGGGGCTTTGCTGATCTCCGGCCACACTGGTTGTATTATTCTTGAGTATAAAGAAGCTTTCTCTACCACCTCAGGGCCTTTACACATGCTATTCTCCCTGCCTAGAGTCGTCTTGCTCTTTTCCTGGACAGCTCCTCCTCATCCTTCAATCTTTGAGTAAGCATCACTTCCTCAACAGGGCTGCCTGTATCCCCAAACCAGTCAACACCCCTGGGCTGTATATTTCACCCCACACACACTTTCAGAACTCCTATAAAACATGAAACCTACTTACATAATAATGCCTTTTTCACTCAACAGTAGTGAACCCTGAGGACAGGGTCTAAATTTATCTGTCTTGTTAGACTCTGTGTTAAATGGGTAAACCACAAGGATGTGGATTCTTTGGGAAGATAGAATCCTTTCAAATGAAGAGATTTAGAGTCAGGTGGGAGTTAACTTAGGAAGGGCAGGCAGCGTAAGGAGAGAGGATTTGCATGAAGAATGTTAAAACGTGAGCAAAGCAGTCACTAACCTTGAGGGAGAAACCTGAGTTTTAGGTATTGAAGAAGCCAAAATAGGTAAGAATTAGATATATCAGAAGGTGCAAAAAGTACGTGTCTGACCTTGTCTTCAGAGCATTCCTGGCCTCTGGGATATATTTGTATGCAGCTGTCATTTCCTATTTATAAATGAGCCTGGAAGGATTGTAGGTAGGGAGACAGGAAGGACAATGGTGAGTCTATGCAGGAGTAGGGGAGAAGAGGGGAAAAAATGAAAAGCAGTGTCCACTACCCTGTATTTTGTACATCAGCTTAGCAAATAGTTTTGATAACTTACCAATGTGCCAGACACTGTGCTGGACACTTTTGCGGGTGGGAGGAAGGTAGTAAGAGACAGAGGATTGAAAGCTCAAGGTCTGTGAATATACAGAAGAAAACAGAATTTTCCTGGGCCATGTGAGAGAGCATCGCTTCCTCAACAGGACTACCTGTCTCCCCAAACCAGTCAGCACCCCTGGGCTGTATATTTTCACACCCCCTCACACTTTCAGAACTCCTATAAAACATGAAACCTACTTACGTAATAATGCCTTCCTCACTCAACATTAGTGAACTCTGAGGACAGGGTCTAAGTCTTGTTAGACTCTGAGTTAAATGGGTAAATCACAAAGCATTTGGGTTCTTTGGGATGAGAGAAGCCTTTTGAATGAAGAGATTTACAATCAGGTGGGAGTTAACTTGGGAATTGACTACTCTAAAGCCTTTGACTGTGTGGATCACAAAAAACTGTGGAAAATTCTTCAAAAGATGGGAATACTAGACCTCCTTACCTGCCTCTTAAGAAACCTGTATGCAGGTCAGGAAGCAAGAATTTAGAACTGAACATGGAACAACAAACTGATTCCCAAACTGGGAAAGGAGCAGAGTACATCATGTGAAGCCNGTGGAAAATTCTTCAAAAGATGGGAATACTAGACCTCCTTACCTGCCTCTTAAGAAACCTGTATGCAGGTCAGGAAGCAAGAATTTAGAACTGAACATGGAACAACAAACTGATTCCCAAACTGGGAAAGGAGCAGAGTACATCATGTGAAGCCCAAGCTAGAATCAAGATTGCTGGGAGAAATATCAATAACCTCAGATATGCAGATAACACCACCTTTATGGAAGAAAGTGAAGAGGAACTAAAGAGCCTCTTGATGAAGGTGAAAGAGGAGAGTGAAAAAACTGGCTTAAAATTCAATATTCAAAAACCTAAGATCATGGCATCCAGTCCCATCACGTCATGGCAAGTAGATGGAGACATAATGGAAACAGTGACAGAGTTCATTTTCTTGGGCTCCAAAACCACTGCAGATGGTGACTGCAACCATGTAACTAAAAGACACCTGCTTTTTGAAAGAAAAGCTATGAAAAACCTAGACAGAATATTCCTTTGCTGACAAAGGTCCATCTAGTCAAAGCTGTGGATTTTTCAGTAGTCATGTATGGATGTGAGAGTTGGACCATAAAGAAAGCTGAGCACTGAAGAACAGATGCTTTTGAACTGTGGTGTTGGAGAAGACTCTTGAGAGTCCCTNAAAATAGCTCACACAAACTGTGCTTTAGAAAGTCCATTCTGAAAGCTGTGTGCAGACTGGATGTATAAGATATCATGAGAGGCAAAAAACATGGGAGTTTTCCCACCATCAGGAAATGAATGCATGATGCAGGATGCTTGGGGCTGGTGCACTGGGATGACCCAGAGGGATAGTATGGGGAGGGAAGTGGGAGGGGTGTTCAGGATGGGGAACATGTGTATACCCGTGGCAGATTCATGTTGCTGTATGGCAAAACCAGTTCAATATTGTAAAGTAATTGGCCTCCAATTAAAATAAATAAATTTATATTAAAAAAAAGTCTCCTTAACTAGCAGAACTCATGTATGAGCCAATGAACTGCTAGAGCTGTTGCTGTGGGTGAAAATACCATTTCTAAAAGGGCTCAGAGGCAGGGGATGGAAGGCATCCATTTTCACTTGAAAGAAGGTTGAGTTGGTGTGTCCAAGTTGAGCTTTTCTTTGCCTCTTGACAGTGAAATGACCTTGTTTTTGTCCCCAGATATACTGACTGTGTCCTCCTTAAAATTCATGTTCCACCCAAACTTCAGAGTATGACCTTATTTGGAAATAAGGTCTTATGGATGTAATCAGTTAAAATGAGGTCAGTCTGGAGTAAAGTAAAAATAAACCCTAAATGCGATATGACTGGTGTCCTTATAAGAAGAGGAAAAGAAACATAGAGATCAATGTGGACACACAGGGAGAAGGCCATATGAAGGTAGAGCCCGAGATTGTAATGAGGCCTCCACAAGCCAAGGAATGCTAAGGGTTGCTGGCTACCAGCAGCAGCTACAAGAGCCCAGGAGAGATCTCACCTGGAACCTTCACAAGGAGAGTGGCTCTGCCTGCTTACACCTTAATTTTGGACTTCCAGCCTCCAGAACAGTGAGGGAATACGTTTCTATTATTTTAACCTGCAAAGTTTGTGGTAATCTGTTACAGCAACCCTAAGAAACCTTCAGGGAGTCTGAGAACTCAGAGCCAATGTCCTCTCCACCTACCAGAGTCCGCAGTCACGTTGCTGAGGTTAACCAGACCATCAACACACGCCAGGGTCATGGACTCTGAATTTCAAGTCCAGCCCCCCACCCCCCACCCCCCAACACCTCCACTTATTTACTGGGTGACCTTAGACAAGTTACTCAATGTCCACATGCCTCGGATTTCTTGCCTATAAGATGTGGTTAATATTAGTTCCTGTCTTACAGGATGGCTTCGAAGATGAATGAGTTGTACATTAGCATTTAGAGCAGTGGTTCTGTTACCCTTATTATTACCAATGACATTATTCACTTGGGTTTAGGGTGGGGGAAAAGACACCTTAGACCTTCAACACTCGTCTCCCCCTGCTCTAAGCAAGTATGCCCCAGACTCTGTGCAGTGGGTAGTGAAAGTTTGACATCCGTATTGCCGTGAAATCTGCTTTGGTAATAAGGGTGACGGGGACTCCAAGCTCAAATGTACAGGGCACAAGGCTGATTAAATACATCTGTGATTCAGACAGTGCGGTGTCCCAAGCACTTCCCTTCAGGCCTGCTGTGAGGTAGTTTGCTTCACAAAACAGAGTGCAAGTGCCAAGCGATGCTGCTGAGAGGCTGCACCTGTTGGATTCCAGGAATCACACCTCTAGGTCCCACCAGCCCTGTTTCAAATGCAAAGGTCTGGAAAGAGTTCCCAAAGCATCACTTGGAGTCTCTCATTCCCAGACCTGGCCCAACCGACTGGTCACCGAATAGCAACCACTGAGCATGCCAACCCTGGGTCTCATGCTGGTGGTGGAAAAACTTGAGAAGAAATTGAAGTGCTCTGGGATTCTTACCACACTAGCTTTCCTGGGTTTCTTAGTACTCTTGACTTCTCAAGACCCAGGCTTCTCTAGATCTGGGGAGGCAGTCATTCCTTCCACTCCCATGGGTTCTGGCTTATGGAATATAAACACAAAGAACTGAGCTGAATGGGGGTCCATACCTCACCTTTATTTCCCAAGGAAAGGCTCCCCAATAAACTGTAGATGTTGTTGTTCCATCTCTAAGTTGTGTCTAACTCTTTGTAACCTCATGGACTGCAGCCTGCCAGGCTGTCCTTCACTGTAGATCTGAGGTCAAAATGGGTCTTTTACCCTTTTTCCTGCCTTTGAATCAGACAGATCTCCCCACTGTAGTAAAGATGGCTGCAAACCCTTGGCCCCTTCTCCCATCACATGTAGGATCTATGGCTCCTATTCTTGAATCTGATACGATCTTTGATGAACCGAATACGGGTGGACGTGACACTGGGCCAGTTCCCCCTCTTTCTTCTCCCTGTCTTCTGGAACACTCACTCTTAGAGCCCTGAATGGCATGTAAAATGTCCAGCTACCCTGCTGGAGGGACTTCAGCAGAGCCCCCGTGAGGCTCTGAGACTCCATGGAGAGGAAGAGGTGCCAGCTGAACCCAGCCTTCCAACCATTCCCGTGATGGTGCCAGGCACCCGAGTGAAGATGTCTGGGGATCTCCGACCGAGCCCAGCCATTAGTTGACTATGACAGAGTAACCGTGATCATTGCCACAGGAAGCAGAATTGCCCGGTCAAATCCCTAACCTATAAGACTGTGATGTATGATGGAATGGCTGCTGTTTTCAGCCACTAAGCTTTGGTTCTCAGCAAGAGATCATCGGAACACTCACCCAGTCCCAGATGGAGATGTTGGATACTGACAGCAGAGGACAGGTTGGCAGAACAAGCAAGCACCCTCTTGCTGTGATGCATAAAATGAGACCCCAGGGAACCTGAGCTGGGGGTTCAGAAGTGAGAGGGCAGTGATGAGCCTGAGACTTTATGGGCACCGACCTGCCCCCGGTGTGTGGACCTAGAGGATGTCAGCCTTCTACCCTTTACACTGAGCAGATAAACCCCTCTCTGAAGGACTTCTTGAGAGGGTGGAAGTGTTTGCAGATGGTTCTTCTTGTGATAAAACCTGAGAGTAGAAGAGTAAATATCATATGCTAACTGAAAAAAAGCAGAAACTAATTATCGTGTTTGACTTCACAAGGCAAAGACGTGCTTGGGACTAGTGAGATAGAATCTGGCAAAATACTGGATTTCACCTCCCCAATCTGTCTTTAACCCAGAGCAGGCTAGGTCCTATTATATACTTTCTTGGCACTTTTTATTTCTCCCTAGGATCCCTTTTCAACATTTTAACTAATCATTCATAGGATTATCTGTTTAATGTCTGTGCTGCTGCTGCTGCTGCTATCACTTCAGTCATGTCCAACTCTGTGACCGCATAGACGGCAGCCCACCCCAGGCTCCGCCATCCCTGGGATTCTCCAGGCAAGAACATTGGAGTGGGTTGCCATTTCCTTCTCTAATGCATGAAGTGAAAAGTGAAAGTGAAGTCGCTCAGTCGTGTCCGACTCCTAGTGACCCCATGGACTGCAGCCCACCCATGGACGCTCCTCTGTCCATGGGATTTTCCAGGCAAGAGTACTGGAGTGGGGTGCCATTGCCTTCTCTGAATGTCTGTGCTACCCTACCCTGAAACTCCATGATGACAGAGCGTTTTTCTCCACTGAGCTCTAGGGCCCATCACAGTGTCTTGCTCACCACAGATGCCCAGAAAAGTATTTACTGTAATGCATAAATAAATAAGGTATCCCTAATATTTGGCTTGTAAGCTCTAATTTTACTTACTTCTCTGTGTTCATCCTATGAGCCAACACCCCAGCCCTCTTCCTTCCAAGTTGGATGTGTGACCCTAAGCAAGCCACCTAACAGATTGAAACTAGCCTTCTGTAAACAAGCATAATCTCTGCTCTACCAACCTCATCTGGCAGTTGTGGAAACTTGATCAGAAAATGAAGCCAGGATTTTTGTAAAACTCTCCTTTAAACTATTAGCAGTGGAAATATATTCTCAGGACTGAAATAAAACTCACCCTTTGTCCATGGCTCAGAACTTTTTTAAAAAACAGGTTTATTGACATAACATTCACATACAATTCACAATTTAAAAGCTGCAATTCAATGATTTTTAAAGTATGTTCACAGTGTTGTATAACTATCACCACAATCAGTTTTTGAACATTTTCATCTCCCTGCAAAGAAACCTCATACCCATAAATAGTTACTCTCCATTTCCCATCTGATCCCTCAGGTCTAGACAACTACTAATTTACTTCCTGTCTGTATAAATTTGCCATTTCTTCACATTTCATGTAGATGGAATTGTACAAATGTGGCATTTGTGCCTAACTTTCTTTCATTTAACACAATGCTTTCAAGGTTTATCCATGTTGTACCAAATAATATTATGTTGTATGAATATGCCATTGGTTGATGTACATTTCAACTGTTTCCTATTTCCTATTACAAATACCATTGCTATGAACAGCTGTCTACAAGTTTTGATGTAGATCTGTGTTTTCATTTCTCTTGAGAATATACCTAGAAGTAGAACTGCCAGGTCATAATGTAACTCCATGTGTAACATCACTACTATGGAATTCGCTGGTTTAGGAATAGAAAAATGAGGCTGTTCTGAGTGGCAGGTGTAAGTGCCCACATGTATGCACGCATGTGTGGGTGTGTTATGCACGTGTACAGGAGCAGTGCTGCCGAGCTAGGTGGAGGAAATTTTGCATATAATTTTGTATTCAAAGTGATTCTAGGCCAATCAGTCCCCTGTGACCTTGAAATTTAGCCTCTCTGCTCCCGTGTTTGGATGTTGTCCCTATGGGGCGATGGTCCTGAGAAGTTCCTCCATCAACCATGCATGTGTGCTCAGCCACTCAGTTGTGTCTGACTCTTTGTGAGCCCATGGACTGTAGCCCGCCAGGCTCCTCTGTCCATGCATTTTTTCCAAGCAAGAATACTTGAGTGCATTGCCATTCCCTACTCCGAGGGATCTTCCCGACCCAGGGACTGAATCCAAGTCTCTTGCATCTCCTGCACTGGCAGGCAGATTCTTTACCCCTGAGCCACAGGGGAAGCACCCCCTACCCCCACCCCCACCTCCGTCAATTACAAGACTGAAAAATTCAAGGAAAGCATTGTAAACAAATCAGTTACATGAAATGGACAATATACAGTATTGTAAATATAAATAGTTGTCATTGTATGCTATGCACATTTTATATTTGTACCATTTATAATCAATACATAGATATATACATGTGTATCATGGAAGTAAGGTTCATTTTCACAAGGGTTAAAGTTTTAAGTT